>JAVKLF010000053.1:5993096-6007675 GCA_034783495.1 Millerichthys robustus
GTGGCTCAGTTGGTAGAGCTGTTGCCTCCCAGCAAGAAGGTTGCCGGATCAAATCCCAGCCACAGACACTTCTGGGTAGAGTTTGCATGTTCTCCCCGTGCATGCGTGGGTTTTCTCCGGGTACTCCGGTTTTCTCCCAAAGACATGACTGTTATGCTAACTCTAGATTGTCCCTGGGAGAGAGTGAACGTCTGTCTCTTTGTGTCCCTGTGATGAACTGGAGACCTGTCCAGGTTAGCCCCGCCCCTCGCACTGTTACTGCTGGATATGGGCACCAGTGACCCCCTTGACCCTGAAAGGAAGACGCGGGTAACAGATAATGGATGGATGGACTATTAAATTTAAAACGAACCATTAAAATCCAGCTGGTAAGAGTGTCCATGTACTTTGAAGCTCAATACACCGTTGGGGTTCCGTTGGTAATTCTGCTCAATTTCCTCGCTGGTTACTGAGCAGTCGGTCAAAGTGCCGCTCTGTTGGAACAATCAACTCTGTATTTGACTTTCGCCACCCTCAGTTTTCGAATAAAGTCCAAAGATAGTCCAACGATAGCCTACCCTGTGTTTGAACCTGTGCCACGTTCCACCGTCGCCTTCAAACTGCCACTGCGGCGTGGAGCCCAAAGTGATGTTCTGCACCGGTGCGATAAGTCGTCTGAAACGACGACAACACCAACGTTTACAGTCAGCCGCAACCAAGATCAAAACCAAACTTAGCATCACGACGTAAAATCGCTGTTCAGAAAATGCCACTGAATAAAACCCAAACTTACCCAATGCTCGCTGATAGATGCCGAAACTGTGGTCGTCGGGTGACTCTCCTCTTTTTCTTTTGACCCACCTGCTGCATTTCTAACAAATAGGCAAGAAAACTGAGACATGTGAGATTAAAAGCAACCAACTTTCCTCAGCAAAACTGAATTGGTAGCAGTGTAAAAATCCTCACCTGGGAATCTGATCTCAAAGGCTTCACCACCGATGCTGAACCTATAAGAGTTCCTTGGGTTACTTTGAAACTTCTTCTCTACGTCCGAGCTTTGCACGGGGCTGGAGTTGCCCTTCGAATCCTGCCCAGAAAGGATGACCAACATCAAAACGGACATGTACATAAAAACTAATAAGAATTCTGGTCATCTACTTCTTGTATTTGAGAATCTACCTTTTCTCCGTATTTGATCCACTGACGACGCAGGGTGCAGTACCAGCACCAAACGGTGTTGCCATCATCCAAACGCCTCACTTTCAGATTTTTATCGTACACTCTCATCTTGTTCAAATCTATACTCACAGCCCTGCAGAAACAACAGCAGAGTCAGTTTATTTCCTGTTACATTCAAATGTACATAAATCTTTGCTCGTACCCATATGGTGTGTTGTAGATTTTGATGCTTTTGGTGTGGGGCAGCGAGTACTGTGCCTCAAGGATCTGATCATTTCTGATATCCTTCCAGCCGCTTCCATCATTTATTTGCCACTGGTAAAATCTTCCATTGGTTAGCTTTGGATCTAACCAATAACAAACATCACGGTCACTTTTAAAGCCAAACTAAATAAGGCTTAATAAATTTGATTTATTCCTACAACACCCTACTGCTGATTGCTGTGCCGTCCTGAGTCCCGCTTCCTCCAGATGATGCCCTTCTACCTGCACTGTGCTTTAGTTTACAGTATTGCCCATATTTGCAGTTTCCTGTCAGAAAATACTTGCAAACATGCAAATAGGTGCAGCTGCTCCCGTTCTTACAACCACCTCTGTTGTAATATTTGCAGGGCTTTGTTGCATTTACCTTAAAAAGTCAACAAATATTGTTTCAAAGGACTGGAGGGATATTTATGAGTTTATCTGTGTTTGCTTTGGGGAACAAACCTGACTGTCAGCCTCTAAATCTGACTGCTGGTCACTGCCCGACTCTTCAGAGAACTCTGATTCAGTTCCTGAAAACGAATTTTCTGAACAGCTTTCCTCGTCTGCCTCTGGAGAAAAAAAATAAATCAAAAAAGACATCGAGCTTCACAACTTCAGTCAGATGGTGTAGGTAGTTCTATGGGTTTAATGGATCTAAGGAAGGAGAAAGGACATAAACTACCAAACTAATTGATTACTTTGAAAAATCCCTGCAATAAATGCTTTTAAAAAAATTAACTTTAGTAAAAAAAACATTTTTTGTCTTGGGATCCAATAGCTACTTCCTACATGTAATTATTAAATTTTTACATAATTCTGTCTTGTAAAAATACCTACTGTTTATTCATTTCTATATTTCTTTTATGTCAAAAAATCAATACTTTGAAGCGTTCACAAAATAAACAGGCATGTTCTTTGCAAACACATGCAGTCTATTTCTGAATGAATGAATGAATGAATGAAAGACATTTATTTCAGACAAATTAACAAATTAATTAATTAATTTCTGTTAATTCTATTTTTATTTAAATTTATAGTTTTTGTTTTATAGTACTATTCTTTATCTAATAATATATCTAATATTTTCTAGAAACCAGATAATTTAAATGAACTTTATACCACATTACTTAATGATCTTTTTGAGAAGAAAAACAAGTCCCAAAAAAACACAACATGGATTTGTCTGCCCCCTGCTGGTGAGGTAGCGCATTTAGTGTAAAATACAATAATCATCATCAGTAATAAATAAAAGCATGATTAAATTATGACAGTATCTTATATTTAACTTTAAAAATTAAAATTTAAAGTGATATTTGATTAAATAATCATTGTTTCGTTAATTTAAGTTTTTGCTCTGTGAACTGGCTTAACAGGGAAACGAAACTAAAACTTGTCAAACGTTGCCACAATTCAGCGACTAAGGTTGACTTTATTTTCTTTATTTATATCACACAACACATGTAAAACTGTCTGTTTTGATGTGGTAGAGTAACGTCATTAGGTTATTTAGTATGAGCTAAAACGTTTCAAAGAAAAGAGTTATATGGACAAAGACACCCGTAATTTAAAATAGCCTAAATAAACTGATAAATAACAATTTAAATGCATTAGTTTTCTTTCATAGGCTACATAATTACAACACTTTGCTCTTTACTTACCATAAGCTGACGCCATTACACTTTCTGTACTTTCACTTTCTTCAGCCTGACTTTATTAAACATACAAAAACACGCCCTTACTACTTGTGCTTCAGTTGATCAAATTACAGAGATTAAAGAGCCACCCTATGTCGTAAAACCATAATCTCACACATATGTTAAAAAAAAAATTTGTACTGATTATGTCCCAATCCTGTTTTGCAATTTGCAATTTTTAAAATTTGTTAAATCAATGTTGTTTTTGTTTTAATTATGCTATGTAAGGGATGTATGAAAGCACAACCAATGTAGGCTACGTGTTGTTCAACAAGTACTAAACACATGACGCCAGTTTCACAACCCTAACGCTAGGTGGCGAAAAGCAACTGATTCAGCAACTCTACTGAAGTCTTTTTAAAACACACGAAGAAGAATGTAGGAACCTTCGGAAGGAGAAACGAGCTTGGTATTCCTATCAAGGGCGCTTGGTTGTTAAATCAAAAATTTAAAAAAATTGGTTTGAGTTAAAATAATGGAAACAACGGAGCAGCAAGATCACTCATACACAAACGGCATGTTTGATCAAATCAACCCCGCCGAGTTCACGTATAAAAGTGAGTGAAAACGGCAGAATATTTTTTAAAGAAGCTAACACTTAGCTTAGGCTCCTAGCAAGAATGCTTCATAGTGAAGTTTTACTAAGACAGCTAATGGCTTCAATTAACATTAAAAGTCAAGTCAAGTGAAGTTATAAAATTCTAATTTCCCAAATAAATAGTAAAAGATTTACACATGTAGCCTACACACTTTGTAATAATGTTGATGATTATTATTATTATTATATAAAGTAAAGATAAATATTGTGTTCTGTCTTTAATTTCAAATCCTTTTCTATTTTTGCCTTTACAGTGAGCAGTAAAGAAGTCGAGGAGTTTGTGAAATTGAGGATTGCAAACAATTTTCATTTCTCTGGAAGAAAAAATAGCTCAAAATGGGCATGGAGGTATGTAAAGAAGCTCCAAAAGCTTGATCAAGGAACTTGAAGTGCTCATGCAAATAAATCATAATAAAGAAGACACAACGAAGCATGTTTAGCATAGTTTTTTTAATGAAAAAAATTCTAATAAATTTAGTTTTTGCACTTAATAATTCTAGAAAGATTGATATTTTCTCTTATGTCTGTTATGATGTTTTTGTCATATTTTGCTGCAAACTGTACATAGAGCTCACTCACAGTTGAAATATAGTCTGTATTTATACAAAGCAAAGCCTACCATCTTGTGTTATATCTAATTGTTGAAGAGTTTAGCATAATATATTTATTTGAACCCTTTTATATTATTTTATTAGAGCTGTTTCTATACTATTTTCTTTGCAAAGTTGAAGATGTGCGTCACTGATAAATTTTTTTGAATCAAATTTACCTTTGAATCGGTTTACCCAAACAAACATGGTGCTACTTTTATTAAATTATAACAGTATTATATTTTCAGAGCTATCCTGAAACATATGGGATTGCATTTTAAGATGACCCATCGTCAAGCAGCCAAAAAATGGGATAACATGAAGAAGAAATATAAGGTACAGATCTCTTTTCCTTAGGTTAGTTGCAAACTTTAAGTCATTACTGATTTTACTTGTTTTACTGGTTATTTTTCCTCAGATCTTAAAGTATCCCCCAGAGGGTGTGAAAGTATTTCCTGAAGCATGGACTTATTTCTCCCTGATGGATGACGCCATGGAGGATCGGCTGCAGGGCATGGCCCCCATTCTCGAGGGCCTTCCCCACAATAGCGACAGCAGTTTCTTACCCACTTTGGAGTCCAAAAAGAGAAAGGTCCTAAATACGGAGGTCCCTTCTGTTACAGATTTAGTTGCTAGTGAGCCAGAAATTGAGGTTTCACTAAATGGAAATGAGGATGTGGAAGATGAGGAGGATGTGATGATGCTGGAAAGGTGCGATGAAATTAACAGCGTCCTGCCAAATGTGGGGGATAGGAATGATAATGAGCAAAAGAAGATTCAAAGGGAGCAGCTGCTGCTTCAAAGAGAGAGGGCGGTGCTGGATAGAGAGATCACCTCTCTGGATCGAGAACGAACTTTGCTGGAGAGGGAACGTGCTGTGATGGAGAGGGAGAGAGTGACAATGGAAAGGGAGAGGGCGGTGATGGAGAGAGAGAGGGCAGTGATGGAGAGGGAGAAGTCTGTTATCGAAAAGGACAGAGATGCTTTGCACAGGGAACGCCTGGCTCTGGACAAAGAAAAGGCGAGATGGGAGAGGGTTTCTGCACAAAATGAAAGGACTGAGAGGACCACAGAAGACAATGACAAGGTGATGGACTCAGACACTGGGGACAGGAAAGAGAGATTCCTTTTTTTGTTTGAAAAACTCATCGAAAACTTAAAATAAAAGTGGCACAACTTCAGTTTACTTTCCCTGCAAATACATCTGTGATCAACAGAAATGAAACCCCACAAATATCTGTAACCTTAAAGTTCGCAATAAAAACATTGAGCCTTTTCTAGATTGGAGAAGTCGTTAGGACTTTATTCACTTCTATTCCATTCAGATCACACAACAGCAAGCTCTTAGCATTATTTTTAACCCCACCCAGAATCAAAAACAACCTCCCCTCCCAAATCAAACAAAAGTTTTTATTTTGATTGTCAATAGACAATAAGCTCCTCGGTGTCGGCTAATGTACACGGCTAAATCATGACTACCAGTTATTGCAGTTCATGTTAACATCAAAATATTTGTATTTTTATATTACAGTACAAACTGTACAACCATCCATTCTCTTTAAATGCGTCTTTTATTGTATTCAATATTTAATTTACCTTTCATTAAGCTCCAGAGTGAATAGATTTATGCTCCTCCTCTTGTTAGAGACAAGATTAGGTGTTAAAGGAAGAGGTTAGACCAACATGGACACAGGACAGGTATAGATTTATGCTAGTATACATTGTCAGAAGTGTTAGATTAGTCTTTAATCCTAATATTTATTTTGATTTTTACAAAACAAACATATTTAAACAACGTATCGTCAGTTGGTTGTCAGTTGTGAGTTATAGAAAGACTCCCAACATAAAGAACGTAACTTATGATCAAGTTGTTGAGCAGATTGAGGGATTTTGCTTTTGCTATATTTCAATATACAAGTGTGCTGCTGTGCTCGAGACATAAACCTCTGAAGATCAGGCTGAAGGTAGAGCAGTGCATATGTGCATGGTTGTCATGAAATCGGTTGCAATCTTTGTGGTTTTTGGCGGATAATAAAAACAGTTTACACACAGTTTTGCAGATTTACGTCAGCAGCATGAATGACAGGAAGTCGAAAAAAACGTGATTGCCGTTGATAGCTTGTGAATTTGTTTGAAGTCTGTGTGTAGGTATGTATAAATACGTGTGCACGTGGTTGCATTTGTGTGGAAGTCTGGTGGTTAAATGAGGTTCCCGATGGGTATGCGGGGCAGGCAGATGTACGCCTGCGGAGTCTTGCTGAGGTTGATTGGATTTCCGTCCAGGCGGATGTCTTCCAGTGCGTTTCGGATGTAGTTAAAGTCATTCAGGTTGCAGAATGTGTCCTCGTGCATCATTTGTATGTTGTTTCGCTGCAACAGAATAGAAAGTGGGTGCTATGTTTCAAATTTCTTGAACATAAATATGATAAGATATATCCAGGAGAGTTTAGTGTGAAGTAAAACTCGAATCTAAAGGTGATATACCTGTAGATGTAAAGATCGCATGCTGTCTGGTAAAGGCACTGGGATGTAATCAATGTTGTTGTCCGTTAGGTACAAGTACAAAAGCCCAGTCATGTCCTGTATTATAAGAAGGAAAACACTCAAACATACACAATTTAAAACATTTCTGGTGTTTCTGAAGAAACTGTACATACTTTGAATGCCTCTTTATGAATACCCTTTGAGCCAATGTTGTTGTGGCTGGCATCAATCAGCGTCATGGTCTCTGGGAGAGTCGGCAGCTGCCGGAGGTGATTTTCTCTAATGATCAGCTCCTCCAGCTCAGGTAGACCCATAAAGGCTCTATCATCGACGGACGAGATCTCGTTGGCGGTCAAGTCGATCCTCTTCAGTTTGTCTGGAATAAAGCACCTCTGAGAAACCGATGTCTGTGTGTGTGTTCACTAACTTAAACCATTGATACATTTTTCTTTCAGACAGGAAACGTACTCATGTTGGCGAAGTCAGACTTGTTGATCTTTGTGATTTTGTTGTAGCGGGCGTAGAAGTGAGTGGTGTCTTTGGGCAGAGGTGGAACACTATCCAGCTTCAAGTCGTCACAGTAGACTGAACCACTGAGGCATGTGCACAGCAAGCAAACCGGCATACCTAAAACACATGGAGGGAAACAAGAAAAGAGTAGAAATGAGGTAAGATTATAAAATAAAAGGCAGAACTGGGAGGTTTTCAGCATATAAAAGAGACAAAGTGTTGGGTCCATCTAAGGAGTGTCTTATGTCTAATCAAAATTAAACTGAATGCAGGATCCTAGGCTTTCCAAAGCGCACTGGACCGCTGCTCAGTACTAACCTTGTGCGTCAACCACATCATCAGGCTCCTCTGGCTCACCAGAGCTCACTGTCTCCTCTATACTGGTTTTCCCCTCCTGAGAGGGTTCTTGTGTGGTTGGAAGCAGCTCCTCCTCTTGTTAGAGACAAGATTAGGTGTTAAAGGAAGAGGTTAGACCAACATGGACACAGGACAGGAAGCCTGGCAACCAGCAGCCCACTGTTTGCCGCAGTAAAGAATTTAAGCAGCGTTAGCAATATGGGGTTTTTGCATTTGTGACTATAGGTTAAAGGAAAATGACAGATGTTCCCCTTTGTCATAATTTCCTGTTATTGTGCATGTGAATATCTCAACAACTGTTCATCTCTTGTTTTATTTTAGTTTATTTTAAAATTTTTTTGCAATATGGTATTGTTATTTTTATTATTTACAAAAATTTTATGTCACTGGTACTTCAATGTGACACACAAAAGTCCAAATTCAATACTGACCTTCAACGGTTACAGGGAGCAGAGTTACTACTTCGGGGACATCGATGTCTCCAGAACTAGAGACACCAAAAGTCCCAGAGGTTCCAGAAACTTCTAAGCCTCCTGAGGTGTCAATATGCCCTGAAGCCCCAGAGATTCCCGAAGCTCCAGAGATCTCCCCAGAAATACCCGATACTTCTTGGGAACCAGTTTCAGTAATGAGGGGCCACTCCTCCTCTTGTTAAGGTTGGTGTTAGGAGGTGAAAGGTTAAGGACAATCACACACATTTTAGATAAGATGGGACATTTGAAAGGCACAATTATGGAAAAAACAGAAATACGGTGACATTGTGTACCACTAATGATTATCAACATTTAACCACATTTTAAGTTAAATGGAATTTAAGACATAAATCACATAAACAATAAGTTTTTAATGCAGAAAAGAAAAATGCTCTCCAGGTTTATTAAAAAACGTTTGAGGGTACTAACCTCCAGATATTAAAGTTATCTGTGATTGACCAGATTCAGCAGAGTCTCCGGAAAGCCCAGAGATTCCAGAGACCCCTGAGATTAAAAGATCTCCAGAAAACCCAGAACCAGACTGATCTCCAGAGCCAACTGGGTGTTCAGTGACAACCCCATATTCTCCAGAGGTGACATCTCCAGAAACAGCAGAACCACTAGATTCAACTGTATCTCCAGATCCTGATCCGATGGCATCTCCAGATACTGGAAAATCCCCGGATATCAGGACATCCCCAGATAAAGCGAATTCTCCGGATCCATCAGAACTAATCAGCTCCACTGAGGCTCCAGAGATCAGGATAATATCACCAGAGCTCCCAGAGACTCCAGAGACCAGTATGTCCCCTGAGCCTCCAGACCCAGAGGCCCCGGAAGCTCCTGAGGCTCCTGACCCAACAGAGCCACCAAAATCCCCGGAGATGTGAAGAGTATCAACAGACGTCTGATGCAGCTCCACCTCTTGTTAGAGACAAGATGAGGTAGTGATAAACAGATAGAAGAGACTGAAACAGATCATTAATCAGGTTTGGAGCACACAGTGATGATTAGGTTACAACAAACACAATGAACACAACACATTTAACCAATAACTGGTAAATGGATGACATGCTGATGAAAGATGGGATCATGAAGGGTTTAGAGGACACACAAGTGATGTTTTTGGTATTGAAGCTGCTTTTACTCCACAAGCTAAAAGAAGGAGCCCTCCCCCAAGCTGCACTTTTCATTAAGTAACATCCTGTTTTTACAAATCATTTTTGTGCATTTTTCAGACCTTTTTGTGTGTCTGGGCCCATGAGAACACCAGAACCCCCAGAACCCTGGGGGATAGGTTGGGGTTTTAGGGGCAGCTCTTCTATATGCTCCTCTGCTTCCTCCTCCTCTTCTACATGCTCCTCTGCTTCCTCCTCCTCTTCTATATGCTCCTCTGCTTCCTCCTCCTCTTCTACATGCTCCTCTGCTTCCTGCTCCTCCTCTGGTGGGTAGTTATAGTCCAGTTCATTTTGTGTTTCAGCCTCTCTCTGAGAAAAACATCAGCAGTGAGAGAAAATTGTACAAGTGGAAATGAAAAAAGGTGACATTTGAACATAAAATGAAGGAAAGGAATAATGTTTTGTCATCCAGAATAACCATTTCTACTTTAATAATAGAAAAACCAAAACTGTTACTCTAAATTAAATAGGAATTAAATGCAGAATAATACGCATGTAAGTCATATTTTAGGATCAATGTTTATCATGTGAAAGCAGTTTTAAAAAGCAGCAATGGCAGAGATAGGTCAAACAATATTGGTACACATGTAAATGATTGACTTTAGCAACGCAAAACCCCCCCAAAAACCAACAACAAAAAACCTCCAGTCAAACGTTAAAAATAGTATTTGCTGGTGATATAAGTTGATATTTTTCCTTTTTAATATATTAGCATTTTAGCATGTGTATAGGCAAAGATGGATGCAAGTGCATTTAAATGTGGCTCAACATTTTATTTATTTACGTAACCCAATTTTCTAGCTCCTTTTCACAGCTGCTGTGCCAAAAGAAATAATGATTAAAAATAATTTACATCTGAAAAGCAGCATGGAACTAAAAGTAGGCTATCAGTGTAATTTGACCTGCTTAATGAATAGCCTATATGAAATATTTAAGTTGTGACCGTTTTTTTGCAGCGTTTATTATCACATTTGCTGCAAAGAACTGAAGAGAATATAACTGTTTAAAGTACTTATTTTTATGACAATAGCTTTGCAACTTTTCTAGGCCGGATTAGTCTGTTGTTCTAAGGAAATGTGTAGTTTTATTATGTCGACATGTTTACTTCCTGGTTCAACCCCTGAAGGCGTGGCGACCGGAGGAAGTCTATATAAGGAGGTGCCCGGCTGACGCTAACTGCCGTAGCCGCCGAGACAAGAAGAGAGGCTCCGGTCCCGTAGGGACCTCAGAACTTTGCAATTGTGTAAATAAATGTTCAGTCTTATCGTGAATCTGTCTTCGGCGAGTGCTTCCTGCGCAAGGTTTGAACATGTATTTCATACAGAACTATAAAATAAATCTGCTCTCCCACCACACCTGATTCATATTAGCTAATCAGCACACCTGCCTTGTTTCTAGTTGTTAACACTTTAGGAGTTTATGCTGGTCACAGTAGAGTCCGACCCTCGTTTGTTTTGCATTTTGCATTTGCATTAAGTCAATTCACTTTTCAGCTGTTATTTTGCAAGAATAGTTTGTGAATGATACTTTTTAAATGCTGGTATGTGTTGTAAATTTAAACTGAAAACCAGACTATTAATCCAGGATGTAAATAAAGGTCTAAAATGTCACCACTAGATGGCAGCAAAGTGTCAGATATCGTTTAACAAAGAGAGACGCTTAACCCCCCACAAAAAATGCTTGTTAATGTATTTGTAGTCGAGACACAGCTGCTTCTCACGGAAATGGCAGCAATATTTCATAAATATTTAGCATTTGTTGAACTTCTATACTTACATAAAATATATGTATTAAATGATAAATAAATAAAAGTGTACAAAAGCAACCTCACAGATATCTGGATTAGCTCTGTTCCAAGTAAAATACATTTTCATAATAGTTAACTCAGAACTTTTGTTTTAATTATGCAGTAACCAGTTTTTTCTGAGGTGATCTTTACAACGTTCAAAGTCCCAACTGATGGAAATATCTTGGCTAGTTTCGAAAGTATTGAATGACCTGATGAGTAAAGAGTTTTGCACCATTGTTTTCAGTTGCAAAAAAAAAGGGTTTGGTTGTAGGGTTGACGGGGGGATAGCAAAGTTTTGATAGCAAAGACTGTTAAAGTCATCTCATTAAAAGCTTCTGGTTCGGTTCTCTAGTTGCAATAATTTACTGCAGTTAACCTTTCATGTTATCGGGGTCTGATGGGACCTGCAGTTCTACCATTTTCCAGAGGAGGGTAATGAACTCCCACACACTGCCTGAGGTTGTACCTGACACTCAGGATGACTCGACACACCAAAAAAGGAATGGTCCATGTGGAACCAAGACACACATGGTAGCTAAAAAGTTCCATATCTGCGCCTATGTGATGGATTTAAACCAAAATAATCAGATGCTGACAAGCCAACAGTTGACATAATTAAAATGGGATTCGGAGAATGAACATAGTTTGTCTTTCTACTTTTAGGTCACAAGAAATGTGAAAGAAAAGAAGCAGCAGAGAAGATAAATTCATGACTGAACGTCACTTTCTGCAGTTTGGTTCAGATAGTTTTGGACGCAACAAGGTGAGTCTTTGAAAAGTTGCTCGCAGAGTTAGTTAACACCAACTCGCCCCTTCAGTTCCTCCACTTTTTTCCACCAAAGCAAACACGGATACCTCAGGGAAAAGAAGAGGGTAAAGGCTAGCAACCAAAAATAAACAGATAAATAATTAAAAAAATCCCTGAAAGCAGAACATTAATATGCTGTAAAAGGTTCAGAATGTGAAGTCAGAACAAAGTATTTTTTTCACCGAAATCACAGCCTCTGCTATGATGAGATAGAATGCTACAAAACATCCCACTTGGACTGACAAACAGATATGTGGGTGGGAAAAGTGAACACCTGCCTCCACCTTCATTTGACCCACTCTGGGTCCTTGAGCAAAGCCCCTAAACTCCCCGCAGCGGCTCCCAGGACTGCCTTAAATGGCTTCCCTCTGCTCCAGGTTCAGGTCTTTTTGCAAATTCTGTCACTGTGAGAAGCCCAAAGAAAATAAAAATCTTATTTGTGCCAAAAAAAGCCTCATTGATCTTCTCACATGGCTTTTTACAAGAAAGAAAATAAGGATATTTTCCAAAATTCTAAACTATTGCTCTAAGGTTTGTATACGAACTAAAGCAGCTAATCTAGATTAAAATCCCCCATATTTCAGGGATGCAACCAAGTGGGAGGCATGAGGGGCAATGACCTTCCCTATAAATTTGCTCGTCCCCCCTCACTGGCCCCCTTGGCTAAAAAGTGTTGTATAATTTATCACAATCTGCCTGTTAAGAAAATATCATGTGAAGCACTGGCCAAAAAAACACAATCAACTAAAGTTAATCAACAACTAATTACTTCAAGAGTAATTGATTCAAGATGGATATAATAGCTAATTGACTTATAAAACAAAAAATGCCTAAAATGTGCAATTTTACAAGTATTGTGATCTATTAATGAATTACTAGTTAACAGTTTTTTTTATAATGTTAACATTTAATCCTTATTATTTTCGCAAATACACTCTCAGAAAATGACTTGAGAGAAATAGTGCGATGAATGTTAGTGCAGCAGCTTTGCAAACAGACGCAGATGACTTTTAAAAGTTATCTCTGTGATCACTGAAAGTTCTTTCAACAACAGAGTGAACTGCACCGCCAAAATAAAGTGCCCGATTCAACCCAAAGGTAGTGATTAAAGTATCTGAATGCACCAGACTGAAGATGATTCGCTTAAATAACAGCAGAGATTAGCTTTTGTTTTGCTCAAAGGAAACGAGCCCTGGTGAGGAGGAAGATGGAATACCAACCATGAAAAGTTAAGGCTCAGCATTCCAGAGTGACGCAGCTCATCCCCGCCTAATGTCTCCCCTAAGATTTTTCTTGTTTGTATATATGTATATTAAAAACACGCACGTTTAATCTCCTTTTTACAGTTCTTTTTCTGGAGACTTACACACTCCCATTTTTACCAGGTTATCAACAAAGCTAAACAAAAGATTCTCGGAAAATGTGACTTCGGGACGCCGCAATTATGACTCAAAACATGTTTATTTCAATAAGAAAGAGAAGAACTACAGACTCCCACAAACAATCTGCTGCATTTTACCTAGTTTAGCTAAATATTTTAAAGTAGTTTCAAAGCAAAACAATAATTTTCCTATGTACAATAGCTCTAAATGTTTCTTGGCATTGCTTTTTCATGCTGATTAAAGCTTAAAAGTAGTGATGCTTAAAGTTTTTTGTGTTTGGGAACGTTCAAGTTAGGAAAAACATGTTGGTTTTGGCCATAAAAAAATGATGATATACGTGTTTTTTTGCAGCTGTAGAGAATTTAATCCGCGTCAAGTTTATCTTAAATTAAAGCCCCAAGAGAATGCAGCTAAAAGGCCAGTGTGAAGAGTTTCCCTGGGATAATTTGACCACGCCTGGCTTAATTTTCCTGCTTGGGAACACTAATTTGATTATAGCCAAAGCTTGCATTATCACAGTGGGTTGAATATGGTTTAAAGGGGCACTGCTGGTTTTCATCAGTCATGTAAAACTTGAAACTTTGCTCTGGCCAGCAAAACATAAAAAGAACAATGACAAAGCAAATGTTGTGCTTGTTTTAGCAGTGGTTTAACAAACATAACCAATTAAAACAGATGAAAACCCCCAAAGATATAAATGTTCAAAAGCATTGTGGGTAAAATTTTGACTTTCCAGAGCAAACACTGTGGCAAAACTGATTGATTGCACAGTTAAAGCAGCTCCAGATGCATGCAGGGCCAAGGATGTTCTGCTTTATACTTCTGCCGGCCAAAGCATGAAGCTGAAGAATTTTAAACACAATAATGAAAGGAACTGGAGAGCAGTTTGCTCTGCGTCCACATCACCTCTTTTAAGGGACGCAGAATTCCCATCTGCTCAGTAAACCTGGTGAACTCAGTTGGAAGACAAGACATTCAACAAATAATAATCTAACAAAACCATAAATTGTACAATTCAACAAGGAAACTACATGAATTGTGCACATATGTGGGCCTAAATGTGACATCAGAGTTTGTTTACAGATGTGTTTTCTGCAGTGGCTTTACGTAAAACTGGCTGCATGAAGTTTTCATGTTTTGTTCAAATGTGACTGAGCAGTAAATCAAACTGTGACTCATCAAATTTTACAAGTCATAAAAAAATGTGTGATTTGAATTGTATGTAAGAAAAAAATTGTGCTTAGATTTGCAGATTAAAAATGTAAATATGTAAATAAATGTAAAAATGTGTATCCATCCATCCATCCATCCA
>JAVKLF010000053.1:6010972-6027460 GCA_034783495.1 Millerichthys robustus
ATCTCCAACCAATAAGTGTTTCAGCTCCTGTTTAATCCCAAAATGACATTGCTTTTAAACGGGTTGGTCATGCACCCTTTGTTTGCCTAATTCCTTGCACCAAAAAGTCTCTTAGCCAACATGAACATAGCATCAGGAACGCTTACCTCTTGTCTCCTGCTCTCCCAAATGGTCCCTTCAGCTGTGATGGAGATGCTAAAGGCTCCGGGACTTTGCCAATGGTGAGAGGTCACACAGGGTGCCTTGGGGTGGGAGTGTATGTGTGTGTGTGTGTTTTTATGTGAATGTGACAAGTGTTTTAGGTGTATGTGAAGGTCTGTGCGCACCGGTGGACCTGAGTGCCCTGCCGCTTGTGCATGAAGGTAGGCACTGAGGCTGATTGGACCGGAGCAGATTGCTTTTGGTCACTCTGAGTGACCAAACCCCACCCCACAATGTACACCCACATACACAAGATGTTCAAACAGCACACCCACACACAGACACACACACACATATCAAACACAAAAAGAAACAGAGCCAAGACCCCACCACCACCAATGGGAAATGGTGTATTATCCCTTACAAGAATATCCTTTATTTATTTAGGAGTCGAATCAGACTGAAATATTTGTGAGGTGAAGCTCTGGCATGTGTTACTTTTATGTATGAGGGGATCCTTGGGGCCCTTGTACACAAAGGGACCTCTGTAAGAAGCTCCTGTTAGCATGGTGCTGAGAGGAAGTCCCAGCTCACAGGAAGGTCTCTGCCGTCCTTCCTTCTTGGATTAAACGACTTTCTAGATCGGGGTTCAGTTGTGACAGAAGTTTCACATGCAGGAAAAATGATCTAATCTGAAATTAGAGCCAAAGAAACCCAAGGAAACTAGTTATTTTGTAATTTTGTATAAATTGGGGGAGTGCTTTTGAAGCAGATAGTTTGTGATTAGTGTCCAATAAAAAAAGGCAAAGTAGATTTATCCTCAACCTGCCCACCGCTCCTGCTCACCAATCTCAGTAATTTGAGACTACTGGATGAGAGAGAGGCAAAAGAAGTGGAGGGGAAAGCTCAAAATCCATCTACACCTGCTTTAGGAGCTGAGATTCTATTGTTTTTTTTCTGTTGACCATCAAAAATAAGACTTCTTAGATAAAAACTTTTACTAACTGTCCTTTTCTAATGTCTATGAATGGTTTTGTGAAGTATCAATAAACTGAAGTGAATTATTAGTTATTACATGAAGTTTATCATACAACTTAGTGTGAGGAATACACAGATGATTTTATTCATCTGTGTATGTGTTCATTATTACTTAGAAATAGATTTTATTAGATCATAATTAAGGCACCTTAATGCCCAGAAAGAGCGAAACTGTTAAATAGGATGGAAACCTGATCTTTTAAATTAAATGGTCTGTTATTTTAACATAAGTGTATAAACTTTGTTTCATGCAAAGTGTTTGCACTGTAAAAAGAAGACCACATAAAGGCTCATTTTCATTCAGTGAAGTTTTATTCACATTACAGACAGTTTTTAATAAACTCCCAATTTATTTAGTAACAAAAAATAAAAACACCAGAATTGAAAACTGTGTTGGCAAGTGTTAGTGTTCTTTTGTATACAAACATTAAGGAATCTTAGCCATGAATATTCTATTATTTCATATATTTTTTGTTTATATTAAATAAATATAAATTACCTACAGCATATATAGATTTGTTGACAAGATATTTTCTTTTGTTAATGAATTTTTTGAAAAGTGAATAAAAAAGGGAGAAAAAACTAGCTCACAAGACTTGATTTGGCTTCAATTCTACAAAAATTAAGGAGTCAAAAACATTTTGTCTATGAATTTAGAAGTTTTGGCTTCGTGTCAAAACAGTAAACTTAAATTCAGTCATTAAAACTCACCAAATTTCATACAAACATTGTTACTTTCTTTATTTAGTCACATGGAACCCTGCAACACCTTTTGGTTCAGAACTCCACATGTTTATACTAACATAAGGCACAACTAGTGGTCAATAAATGATCAGAATTAAAGTTTTTACCCATCAGTACATATGTTCAGATTTCTAGCAAGTTCCGGTTAAAAGGGAATCTTTTCATAATGGAACAATGAAATATGTTGTCAGATTCTTTGACAAACATGCAAATATATATGGTTTTAGAAATCTCAGCATTCAGTTCAGCAGTGAAGTCCAATCACTAATGGAAGAAAAGTTAAATTATTCTTTTAATATGGTTGGTTTGTTATTTAGATAACAATGGACCTCAGGAGGCGGAAGCACATGATGACATCACGGGGAATTGGTGGGTTGATTTCATTGCCGTCCAGTCGGAGGAAACGCAGTCGAGGCACACTTTCATTTTGCGAGTTGTCCAGAGAGTCGATGGAGACAGGACACATGTTGGAGCCATTCACGCCTGTGATTAAACAAAAAGGACCAATGCGATAAGACTTACACTATTACCTGTTGGATTAGAAGCCAAATATATATATATTTTCTTCCATGGATCTACACATAATACTACAACTTACTTGTGATCTTGTTGTGGTCTAGGTAAAGGTGTTCAAGGCCCGAAGGAATGATGGGAATCTCAGTCAACTGATTGTGAGACAGCTGCAAGTCAAGAATGCTAGAGATGTTGAAAACATCTTTGGGAACCCCACCGCTGCCAAGCTTGTTGTGGTTGAGCCTCAGAAATGCCATTTTGGGCAAACCTTTGAAGTAGCCAGCTGGGATATTCTGAATGTTATTTCCATCGAGGAAAAGCTGGGTGGTGGTGGGTGGTAGACCAAGTGGCATGCGACTCAGCTGGTTTTTGGCTAGATTGATCTGTACCAAATTATTAAGACCCTTCAGGCTCACTTCAGTCACAGCATCGTCCATCAGCTTATTCCCTTGGAGATCTAGGAGGTTGAGCTTCTCTAGACCAACAAAAACACTAGCAGGGATCTTGGAGATGCGATTGCGAGAGAGACGCAGATGTTCAAGACTAGCTGGTAGTGGTGATGGCACAGAAGACAGGAGGTTGTCATCCATATACAGGTGTGCAAGGTGTGTCATTGCAGTTAAAAAACCCTCTTCTATTCCTTTGTCTGTAATTTTATTACGGTTTAGGTTTACCCAGCGTATCTGCGTTGCATTCTTTAGTGCATCTAGTGGCAGGGTTTCAATCATATTGTTCTGCAGATAGAGGTACCATGTGTAAGGAGGAATTTTGGGGATAGTCTTCAGGCTTCTATTGTCACAGTAGACAGCACGAGGAAAGTTTTGGGGGCAGCTGCACTCTTGAGGGCAGGCTTGGATTTGGGCAATAAGTTCCTCATAAGGCATGTCTTGACTGAAGACTAGCCCTACCAGGCACAGGACAAAGAGAAGCTTCTGGGAGAGAGCCATTTTATTGCTCGACCTGTGGTAGAAAGAGGAGAAAAAAGTATACTGTAGTCAAATACAGTTAAAATGAATTACATAAAACGAAAGAAACTCACAATAAAGCAATATAGGATGATGAACACAAGAAACTGAGTTATTAAAAGCACTGAGAAATTTGATTCACTACAGTTTGATCTTTAAAAATAAATAGTTGGTAGTCATGTTTGGGCTTCTGATGCAGCTTTAAACATGCAATCACTTACAGTGTCCAAATAAAATCGTAAGACTCAATTAAAATAAAAATGAATGTTAACAAAAGCACATTGCCTCTAAAATGAACCTACTTTTACGGTAATTTAATCATCAGATAAAGAAGGCCAGACAGATTAGGCTAAAGAGACAGGATGTAAAGCCAGGTCAACTTTAATTGCATTAGAGAAGACACAGAGTTAGCCCATCAATTTTAAATGTCAAGAGGAAACAAGTGATAGAGGATGGAGAGAGGATTGGCTCAACAGATCTGTACCTTGTCCTCAGTAATGTGTTGTAACAAGTTGCTTTGATTGGTCATAGTGAATAAATTGTTGAAATGAAAGGCAAAGCTCTCAGTTTACTGGTCTGTCTACATCGCCACCCTCATCTATGTTCAAGAAGTAATAATCATGATTGAAAGAATGATATCCCAGGTATAAGGAGCCGAAACAAACATTCCCTTTTATGATTTGTTGTAAGGTCAGACGTAGAGATAGGGTGTGGAGCGTGTATCTTCCCTAGGGATAGGTAGGGGGACGTGTTTTTTTATGTTCTCTGGACTGGGAACTTTTCAGGGCCTCCCAGGTGAAGCTGGGCAAGGTAGTTGGGAAGCGGTATGTCTGGTTTTCTCTCCAGAACATGTTACCTCTTCAGCTTGACTGTGGATAAGCAGTAGAAGATCAAGATTTTACTGTTTAGAAGGCTGTATGACTGCAACACATGGTACATATCATTTTCCACTGGTGTTAGTTTGTACATGAATGTGTGAAAGTAACCGCATATGCACTTTGTTGAAAATGCAGTTCAAGAAAAAAATATGCTAAAGTAGCAGTACAATGGAAATGTTTGACCAAAACTGTATGAAAAAGAAAATCAAAAAAAGAACAAAATCCCTAGTAAGCGCTTTCATCTTATTTCAATCCATTTTTTCAAGCTTCTACACTTGGTTTGTCTGAGCTACCATCTGGATTTTGTTTAAATTCTTGATGCACTCCATGTTTGTCTGGAACTCATTTCAAGCAGGACAAGCTTTTTCATAGACGGGCACACTTCAAAGACAAAACTGGATCACCTTTACGCTTTACATACATCCTTTAGTCTTCACAACATAGTGAAATGCTATACATGTAATACCATGTAATATCATGCTGTAAGAGCATCACTGGAGCTCAGAGGCAAACATGATCTACAAATAACTTTGATGAATCATCAAATGTGTTTCCATCAATGAATTATAATGCACATTTTGATTGGAAAAATTAGATGAAAAATGGATTTGATTTGAACAAATATATGGAACCATGTCTTTTCCTTTTAGCAGGTTTTCCTACCTTTCGGCTGTATAAGATTCCTTTTGACGTGTCCTTTCTCAGCAAGTTTTCATGCGTGGTCCCAAATGACAAGGATGTGCCTAACTTCCCCGTATTTGTACCATCAGCTATTTCATTCAACATGTGCCAACCTTACACCAAAGCTTCTCTAAGCCAATCAGATGGCTCAAACATGGGGGGGGGGTCATAAACTTAAAGAGGAGTGCGACGTATTTTCAGTCCTTGAGACATGTCCCACTTTGCACAGGTGTATCTGTTATTAAATCGCTAAGTGCACAATCCTTGCCCTGCTCCAAAGTGGCACGATTGATGTCAACAAACAAATCCCCATGCCCTCTGCTAACCTTTGAGCTAATTCTGGGCTTCATTTATCAGTGGTACGATTAGGATCAATTACTCTGAAAATCATACAGTTTAACTGCTTACAGTCAACAGGGAACACAGAGTATTCAAATGCAAACCATGGTTATGGTTGCCAGGACTGTGAACACAAGATCACATGATTATTGCAAAAGGGGCATACTTGATCTCTTTATTTCAGTTCATCTTATATTGAATGGTTTTAAGTACTGCAGGACAACATTAAAATAGTTTTTAGCAAAGCCCAAGTATGTCCCTCATGACAATAATTCAATCTTGTATTATAACTGATTACATTTATTTTAGATGAACATTTGATCTCAAGGTGTGTCAATTGAAGTCACTTCGTTTAGAGCTAGTGCTAAAGAGTGAGGCACAAGGATGACACAGCCTAAGTGCAAAACATTTCCATCAGACATAAGAGGTCATGCTTTTGCAGGACTGAGGTCTAACTTTAGCTGAGGAGATTACATTACAGAATACTTTGGAGGAAGCAAGCTAACGTCAAGACTTGCGACCTTGCACTATGCATGCATGAGTCTGTGCTGGTTTCTAGTGATGACGGCAAAGGGTTGAATGCAACAGGATAATCCCTGCTTATTTGTGAGGACAGGAGTAACCTTTATCCAGGATCAGCGATGCAAGCCCATTAGAGCTCCTCCAGTGGTTTGCAAAGTGCATTTAAGTACAGTTATTTATTGCTTTATAATTTCAATCATTAAACCAATAAATGTTTGTTGATCTTAGTATTTTGTCCTATACATCAAAGATATTTAACACTTAGAGAACATTACACAAACCTGTAAACTTTCAGAAACACATTCAAGGTATGTTTGAGCTATTTATGGCTTTTCTTCTACAACCACACACTTAATTAGCAAACTGGTGACAAATGTCACATTTATTCAATTTTGATGTTGGAAAAGCACTCCCTTTTTTAACAAAATGATTCAGAACAAAATTTGATGCTGAAACTGTTGATTCAGGGCTCCACAGATCTCTGTAAAATGAAATGCATATTTACTGAAAACAAACATGGAGAACAATCTGCCTGACAGACTAAGGAGAAACACATGCAGAGGAATATACAGAGCTAATTTCCTGCCTGGATCTTTTATACTGAGCCAGCCATTATAATTACACAAAGACTTGTATTTGCCCTGGAAGAGTTTGCAGGATTGTTTCCAGTTGAAGGCTTTACTGAAATCCACCTCATGACTTTGAAACTTTAATGAGTCAGCTTTACTGTAGTTACTGTTTTCAAAACTGGTAGAAAATACTTTTATTTATGAATAAATCTACCGTATATGAGAAAACAATTGCTTTCGCAGTAAATGTGAATTACCAAGAGTTTACTGTAAAAATGAACCTTTCCTTCCTAAAATATAATTAACCTCAAGACAATAGTTTATTATGACCATTTTCTTTAAGATATGAGAACATCTTTTTGCAAGTATTATAACCTCATTAGCCACGAAACAGCACAAGGTAACCACAGCAAAGATTGGGATCAAACCAGCTCAAGCTATAAAGGAAAATTAACTGAACCTTGGTTGGAGCCATTCATTCCTTCTCTCTTCAACCAAATTTTTAAAGAAGACAAAAATCTTATTTTTACCTGTGTTTCACTGATGTACGTGTTCTGCCTGTAGCCAGGCGAAGTCTGCTCTTCCTCAGTGATTCACTCCGATGATTGTCTGCTCTCAGTGTCCCTAAAGCAACTGGTACTCCAACCAACCTTGAATGGACTTGAGAATACTTGCACACTGGTGGAGCGATGAGGATGGAGCATGTGTTGTTGATGGGAGTATGACTTTGTGACTTGGAGATGTCCAGCAGTCCCCCCACCCCAACCTCTTTCACTTGGTTTGCTCTATTTTATAATACAAACTGAATTCCAAAGCATGCTGCAGCTCCACCCAACTTCACCATTTGATCTTCTGTGGGGGTTATAGCATTCACCTATGAGTCCAGTGGATGAGTGAAAGGCCAGTTTTTATGGCTCATTTCAACACAGGCCTTAGGGTGCATTCTTAGTCTGTCAGGTGAGGTTAGAGGAACCCTTGAGGGGGTTGTACTCAAATATTCACACCCAGCTTTTTTAGTAGAATATCCCCCTTTTACTCACGTCACTCATGTCAGAAATGTTACTGCTGAGAATGTCTGCATGCCTAAAGCTTGAAAATGCACTGGGTGAGACTAAATTCAATTTTTCTGCACTCCTAGGTACTCCAAGTACACAACATAATGTATTGAAGAGCTAAAAAGTGAATTTTGCATGAAATGTCCTGTTTAAGGTTATTAGTAAGATGTATAATAACAAACAGTAATTTGAGAAAATCTGACACATTCATCCTCCAAATACAGTTTACTTTCATATGACCAATACATTGCAATTCAATATAATCTACTATAGCATAATGTCTCATTGGAGTAAGATATTTATTCAAAGGCATAAACATATTGATATACAACTAATAGCAAATAAATTTCTGCTAATTGTTTTTCAGCCACTGGAATGCAACTCCATAATGTAATGTCAGGATACGTGTTATTTGGTTAGTTTGTTTAAAGTATTTATTGTCTTATGATAAAATGTATTTAGGTTTTGTGATTTTTTGAAAATGTTAATATATGTTACATGTGTTTTTATCAGCTCCTTGGATTTCTTTTATGACACCTACTTCTCCTCAGCCAGTCTCTGCTTCTCAGTCCTGCCTAATGTTGAGCATTATGCATCAACAGGTGAGTAGTCAAATCTCGTTTTATCCTTCTGTACCTCCCCATGTTTACTCCTGGGTTTTGTAAGTTTGTTTGTCACGATTGGATGCATTGTGTTAGATTTTGCCATAGATATTTATATAAGGCTAGAAGTAGCTTTTTGGATGAGAACGGGGAAAGAACAAGAAACAGTCCAGAAAAAGATTTTCATTTTAGAAGTAAGCATTGTCATGCCTTAGACAAGAAAATAAACTCATGATAACACATTAACTTAATGTTTATTCATAGCTCAGGGGTCTCCAATCCTGGTCCTCAAGGACCACCATCCTGCAGGTTTTAGAGGTTTCTCTGCTCCAACACACCTGATTTGAATGAATGGGTGATTAACAGACTTTTCAGGACTTGAAGAGGTAGTTCAGTCAATGAATCAGGTACAGAAAACAAATAAAACATGCAGGTTAATGGCCCTCAAAAACCAGGATTAGGCACCCCTGTTGTAACTTAAAGACTGAAAGAGAAATTTACACACATCCCAAAAAATGTTAAAGGCTCAAAAGAAGAAAAGATATGTAAAATTATATCAGATTATTTTACACACACGAAGTGATTCTTCAGAGAAAAGTGGAGAACGGATCAGGTTAATGACAGATGGACACACAATATGAATACAAACATAGAAAACAGCTGGAGACAGTCTGGACTGAAGGATGATCCTTGAAGTTGGGCCTCCAGGCTGCAAAAGCTGATTGTACTTTCACCTACCATCTCAAGTGGGAAGATTTGTGGCTTATGGCTTTATGAAGGACTTTGTCTAGACACAAGCAGCAGGTGCTCTATTCTGGATTTAAATAAGGGCAACTCCAGAGGAAGAAGTGAAAATGAAAAATTCGAAATTTGAACGGAAATCAGATTTCTTACTGTTTCTATTCAATGCCAAAACCAAAGGCTTTATTAAGCTCACTTATAAAGCTCAAGTGGACATTACTGTTGTCAAATTTGTACAAATGAGTCAAAATTGTATTATTCTTGCTTTTTTACACTTGTGTTTTGTACACATATTACATTTTATGGTCTGTGGTAAGTTTCTCTTGTTTGTGATACAAATCTGGTTTAATTTAATTAAGTGTAAGATTTTTTTCCTCATATGCACATTCTATTCATATGTCTTCATAGTTGGGTCTTTGTTTTGTCAAATTTTGTATAAATATTGTTTTAATAGGTAGATCTAGCATGAGTATATCTTGAGTAACCTGTCTGGCCTCTGATTGGCTCAACACCTGTTCAGTGTTTCTCACCTGCAGCCACTCAGCTAATCAAGCCTTGGTTACTTTTAGATCCACTTTATATCCATTCTGTGTTTGGCACGTTCATGTTGTGGCCAATTGTTTTGCTTAAAGAAAGCATGAAAGTGCAGTGAAACGTTTCTGTTGTTCAACTACTTACTTATATTAAGATAAAGTTGTATGATTTATATTTATAGGCCATTTGCTTTACCATTTGATTCTCATTTTGTTGAACTCTCCATAAATCAGAAATTCATTTTGTGACACACACAACAAATCCACTAATCACAAATCAAACTTTTTATAAAGCATGTTTTACAAATGGCAGTTTTAAACAAAGAAGT
The DNA here is from genome assembly GCA_034783495.1 of Millerichthys robustus. Classification (NCBI taxonomy): domain Eukaryota; kingdom Metazoa; phylum Chordata; class Actinopteri; order Cyprinodontiformes; family Rivulidae; genus Millerichthys; species Millerichthys robustus. Next base: position 6,020,623 of record JAVKLF010000053.1, read on the forward strand.
CAAAAAAGAACAAAAAACATTCAAGGTTATGGTAGACTAAGTTTTTTTTTTAGTTTTTTTTTTTACCTATAATACGTTTCCATGAGCACAAGAAGTAAATACAGAAGGAATAAAAAGTGACAAATCTGTTCAATACAAAGTTCATTCAGCCATATTTGGTTTTCTCACAGGCAATTCAAGTTGAGAGCCTCAAATGCAACGGAATAAACTAAAAACCAAAAGCAATAATCAAATATGAATTGAAACCAATTAACAGTCATTTATCAGTCATGGCAAACAGTGTTACAATGAAAGCATTTAAACTACAAAAGTTTTAAGTTTAACTGAGCCATTGGGTGCAAGAATAACAGCTGGAAATCACAAATAAACAATATTTCATGACCTAGTTTTCTAAGGTATACATATAGAACTATTAGGTACAGTTTACATGAACAGCGAATATTTCTTAATCTCTGGTTTGTTTATTATAAAAGACATTTGGGCATCAAGCAGTTAATGCTAAAAAAGATTAAATACAAAGCAGGCAGACGTGGACTCAAACTACAAGTAACGCGTTGTTTTAAAACCAGTTTGATACATTCAAGATGTTGAAAATAGCACTATCTGCTCTCTGCTCCCCACCCTTGTTTTTTTTTTTTTTTTACATTTGCTCGCATTACTGAAGTCTGAGTATGCAGTCTTCCCCATTTGGCTTTTTGCACACAGCAATCATTTAATAACTAAGTCAACACACATGCAACATATTGAAACATGCAACAAAATAACACTTTGACAAAAAAAACATGAAAACCATTATGTAAGTGTTGCGTCTATATTGAGTAAATTTAAATCAAGTTTGGAATGTATGAAGTGTGTAAGCATTCACTTTTTAAAATATAACCAATGACATAATTCTATTTTATGACGATCTACTTTCTTTGTTTCCATAAAAATGCATGTTTAGATATATGTGTCGTAAACATTTCTAGATATGTTGCAGATACAATTTGAAAACAGTTGACTGGATATCATCCCTTCTATTGCATCTTAAAGCAAATTACCACGATCAACATGAACAATTTTACATATTTGCATAATATTTGTGTCACAAGTGCACGGTCATACTTTGTCACGGCAACAGAAAGCGGACTGATCAATCTAATACTGGTCCTTTACTCAAACATGATGTCTGAAGCTTGACGCAGGCAGTTGGCAGATTCAGAGGGCATGTTGCTGTATGTGACGTTATTGCCATCCAGACGAAGGTGCTTGAGACGGGAATAGTTGAGGGGTCCAGTGAACTTGCAGAAACTTGCCAGGTCAAACTCTATAGATGATCAACAAAAAGAAAATAGAGATGGAACTTGTAAGAGCTAGTGGACATCAGAATTTTGACCAAATACAAATCACATACAAAATATTTACGCTTTACATACCCGAGTTATCCCATGTAAAACGTTTATCTACTGGATAGCAATATCTATACTGTGTGATCTGGACTTGGTGGTTGAGAATTTTAAACAGGAGCGGACATCATGTCAACTGATTACACTCACAAGTTGCAATCCTGTTTCTTGGTGTGACCCTCTAGCCATCACCCTGACGAGGTCTTAGTGATCAGCGATGGTCAGTGATGGGTGCAAGGAGTAATGCGACCATGTGTGCATGTAGAGGTATCAATGTGATCAATAAGCCACTACAATGTAGTACACAAAAGCATCTTGGGGATGCAGAAACTAGCCAAGTAAAAACATCATCATGGCATCACACTGAACAAGGTTTTCCAGATTTGCTGGAATGCAACCACATATTACAGTAAAGGGTTGTGTAGGTCATGGAGAGAACAGGGGTCTTCATACAGTGTGATTAGAATCTTATTGCTTTCATAAATGTAGGAAATAAGCTACAGTGTGTTGTGCTCTAAGTGGTATATGTGGTTTTAGCAAAAAAGATAATATTCATAACAAAGTGACCAACAATTTATTTGTCCTTATCTGCTTGAGAGAGATGGGTGAAGGAAGTAATGGTTAAAGTCAACTGTGCTTCACTATGGAGGTCCAAATCTTTAAAACCTACCTAAAATCTGTATAGTCCCTGAGCCAGGCCCACTATTCTAACCCCACCACCACTGTTTTAAGATTTGATTTTCTTAAGCAAGATTTACCAGTACTTTGAAGTCTTGTGCAGTGTTATTAATAATGAAGCCAAAAGTTTTGTTTATCCTGTTGTACATGATGTCAAGAAAATTTATCATTTTTACTTAAGTACTCCACTAAAACAGCTGTATGCAATGTTAAACAGAGACATTCAATTGCAATGGCAGTAGGTGCCACCTTAACATGGATGACCTCTCAGAACTAAGTCTATGGTGTCCTTCAAAACAAAATAAATGTTAAAACTCAGCAATAGTAAAAAGAAATAACAGAAATCATATATCTGTTTTTATGTTCAGTTAATTTGCTGACTCTATTTATCACATTTGGATCTTGAAAGTGAACGAAGTTTGTTTTGTTTGTACAAGTCATGTGGTTGAATCGTTGGATCTGATTTGTCAGCTGGAGATGGAGCACAAACCACGCCTACCTGGCTAGCCGCTTTGTCACCTGAGCTGCAAACCGCGGGCAGCAAATAACCCTCCCATTGAAAAGGTGGCTCCAATTGCAAAACTAAGACAAACAAGCTAAGAAAGTAAAAGAATATGGATTCTTGTTTTGATGAAGATTAGGGGAGGAAATTACTGTTATTGACATTTTAAAATTTTGTTTTAGAGACCAAAAAGATACAAGAATTGGTCAAATTCATGATGACGTATTACACATACTCCCGTTTTTTAAATAAGTAGCTGAGCAGCTATCACCCTGCATGAGACTGAAATGTGAAACTGTAGACTAATTTGTAACACTGTAAAAGGGTAAAAATAACTCTACAGATTTGTCAATGCAGAGAGCATATAATTTCCGTCCCTCTATTTCCATAAAAATACACGTTCTTTTGGACATTGTGGAAGCTTTTGCATGTAATCCTTTATTAATATTGTTGCATTTTTTTTAAAAGGATCATATAGCAGAAAGCAACTTCATCTAACCCCGTATATTTAAGTCTAAAGCACAGGAGTACCATCCACACCCACAGCAACAAAAAGCACTATTGGACATCTGTTTGGTAAATTAGTTACATAATGTAGAAAATGAAAGTTGAATATTTTTTTCTTTTACTGAAAGCCTGTAGGAGTAAATAATTTCTACATATGGGCAGGGTCTGTAGTCAGCTTTAAAATGCTGAGTGAAAACTAACACTTACTGTTGATCTCATTGGCCTGCAGGTAAAGTTGCTCTAACTGCTCATTGACTTCAGGGATAGACTTCAGCTTGTTGAAGGAGAGGTCTAGCTCCAGCAAGGAAGTCGCATTGAATGCTCCGGAGGGGATCCCGGTGTCTTGCAGCTTGTTGTGAGAGATCCTCAGGTACCGAAGAGAGGGCAGCTTTTTCAAGAACCCTGCTCCAACTTTATCAATGTCATTGTAATCAGCATAGAGGATTTCCAGTGAACTTGGAAGTCCAATTGGCAGCTTCTTCAGCTTGTTATGGCTCACATCCAGGGACAGCAGCTTTTTCAGCCCTTTGAATGCATCTCCAATGCTTTCAGAGGTTAGCTCGTTCTGCTGAAGATTGATGGAGGTCAAGTTCTCCTTGTCAGACAAGAGTCCAGAGGGAAACTTGGACAACTTATTGTGCATCATCTTTAGCTCTTCCAGGGCTTTTGAAGGAGGGATGATTGGCTCAGTGATGTTGTTGTTGCTAAAGTATAACTTCTCCAGAGCTGTGAGTTTGTCGATTGTGCCCTTTTCTATCTTGGCATTTGTTAGTTGGTTGTTGTCAAGTATCAGCCAGCGCAGCGTATCTGTAACATTATCAAACACTCCTGCTTTGATTTCTTCAATTATGTTGGACTGGAGATACAGATATTTGATCCCAGTTGGAACTATAGGAACAAACTTCAGCTTGCGGTTGTCACAATACATGGCACTTGGAAAATTGATGGGACAATCACATTCTTGATTACAGTTGGGGCCTGATGGCAAATGCATGGACACTGGCTGGTAGTCGTAGTCATAATACTGGCATTGGACTAAATTGACCAAAACAGCCAAGATGAGTATGTGGGGAGAAATCATGGCTTCTGTAGAGAAGAAGAGGGGAAAATGGTGGTAAGATGAGATAAATAAGGCTAGAGGCCCACGCAGAACAAAATGATGCTAACTCAAACACATTAAAAACCTTGTTATAAAAGGATGTTCAATAAAACAGTTATAATTATAAAATGGTCCATTTGTCTTATTAAAGTCTTTTATAAGCATTTCTAAGTAACTGTTAAAAAAATGCATGTAGAAAAGTTTTGAAACCTGCCCCTCCACATGCACAATGGCCACACCCACTCTTCAATGAACTTTATATATTTAGTATATGAGCTTCCATATAAAACTAATTGAAATGCATAATTCTATAATGGTTATCAGTGTTGATGTATAAATACAGTGCATATGAATCAAACTAACACAGCTCTAGAAGCAATAATGCAACACCCATTGCAATATTTATTCCTTCAATGTTATTCTGTTTTTGCCTTTAAAGCGCTGCTGATCTTTATATTTGGTAGGACAATTATTTAAATCTGCATAAAAAAGGAGACTATATTTCACGATTAAGATAGTTAAGATAATGTTTGTTTAACATCAACCATGCAGAAGATGGATTCGGTTTGATTACTTCCAGGTCCCTGAAAAATGCAGAAAGACCAGGATCCGAACGTGTTCCAAGTCATAAAATGCATCTGTATAAACCTGTAAGCTCTATACTAAACAATAAAAATGCACATAATTCAACTCGCATATACTTATTTTATGCACAAGCAGTTTTGACTTGCATAGCACCAGTCCATGCCCCAAAGCTCAGTGCTTCCATCCAGAAAACAGAAATCCAGAAGAAGATTCAAGCAGGAAATTTCACATCCGTGCAAAGCTTACCTGTGCTGCTTTGTTGAACCGAAGGCCAGGAGGTAAGAACAGTGTAATGTTCAAAAACTAGAAGTCTCTGGAGAAAATTTTAGAGACAAAGAAGGAGAAAGGGGGAGGAGTGAAGAGGGTTGATGGGGAGACCAACAAAAAGAGGGGAGGGAAGGGAGAAGATGGGAGTTAGGGCATGATCGGTATGAATCCAAAACGTATTGTTACCTAATCAAGAACAGGTGCAACAAAAGCCTGTATGGTTCCTCCTATGTCCACTTACAAATCTTTCAAAATGTTTCTTTTGCATTTTTATGTGTGCCCCCACCCTCCCTGCATAATTATTTGTGAGCAGAACTGTCGGATGAAGCTTGGAAAGCCTGTCCTGGAAATATCTAAACGAGGAGGAGACAATTTGTGGAAAAAAACTTTACAAGCAATTTCTGTCTGCCAGTTGAATTGATAAATCTGTTAAACAGACTTAGGAAAATATGAGAAAATAGGTATAAAAACAAACTAAGGCAGACTTGCATAATACTTGAGGGATCGTGTTCTTTTCCACTGTTTTAGACAAGTAAAAAACAATGGTAAGTCGAAGCAGATCCAATGGATCTCACATGCAGCATAAATCCTAATTTTTATTGAGTGCCCTACACTTTTTTCCCTCTTAGAGTTCAAATCTCTGCTCTGTTGGGTTCAGAATTACCTTGCAAATGTTAGTGAAACAATGCAACTTGTGCCAAAATGGTGATATCTTCAAAGAAACTGAAGAACAGTAGTGGAGAAAATGAACAAATCTTTTTTATTTATTTGTTGGATTTCCATCACAGCACTGATTCATACTGAGAGCTGACACCTGGGTTTCATTGTTCACAGTGCAGTCTGCTACTCGACACATACCATTCTCAGGCACCATCTTGGATGCACACTATATGTTTAGAAAAGTCCCTTTAGCATTCTATTCATCCAAAACCATCACAATAAAAGAAGTCTTATATTATGAAAATGGCTTTTACACCTCAAATTAGACACTTTGAACTCAGGCTTTGTAATGTTTTTTTGGATAACTATGGTTTATAGGTGCATTTTCTCTTTTTGAGTCATCTCTTAAGGTTTGTAGTCTACTGCAGACTGTTTAAATGATTGAGCAAAAGTAGCTGATTATTACAGTGCACTTACAACAGTAAACACATTGTGGATTTATACTGTGGAAACAGAGTTGTATTATTTGACTGGAGAAATCGTAGTACAAGACTTAAATCTCTTGATAGTAATTAATTTATGTTAAGGCATCCTTAAGTATCATTTGTAAATCACAGACTTGTGCAGAGTTTTATGTCTAGCCACCAAAGGCAAAAAGCTGATAATATTTTTGCCCATGTCTTCTATAAGATTTGTTCTTAAAACTTTGCCATTAATTGTTGGAGTTCACTGTGTCTGTCTGTTAGGAAAATATGGCAAGAAAACCTAGATAGAATTTGGTGAAGCTCTCAAAGTAATGATCAGTAAATTTACAACTCCTCAACATATGGGGTCAACCCAATTTAAAACAGCCACTACAGCTAATCGACGTTAAGCACAAAAATGGCTTTTTCGAAACAGATAATTATTCCTAACTTTAATATGGAAGAATCTGAGACAAATACCATAAAAATACACCTCCCCTTCTCAGCATAAGACAATTTTAGCTTAAAACTGTGACATGAAACATGTGACATGATGGTGACTAATATGCATTCCTTCAAAGATAGCAAGACTTAAAATTTTTGAACTTGAAACGGAAAGTCGCAGGACATCAGTATCCATAGAAAAGTATTGTATCACAGTGCGAGGGGTGGGGTACACCCTGGACAGGTC
>JAVKLF010000053.1:6061893-6076487 GCA_034783495.1 Millerichthys robustus
GTGTGTGTGTGTGTGTGTGTGTGTGTGTGTGTGTGTGTGTGTGTGTGTGTGCGTGCGTGCGTGCGTGTGTGTGCGTGTGTGTGCGTGTGTGTGTGTGTGTGTGTGCGTGCGTGTGCGTGCGTCCAGTTTCATCTTTTCCCTCCTCGTGACTCTGTGTACCTCCTGAGACTCATCCCAGTCCTGTAAATCTTTGCTGCCACGACAGTGTTTTGTTAGACCTTTTTTAGGCCTCATCCTGTTTGTACTTGTTTAATTTTTCACTACTTATCATAAAATCCAAACATTTTCCAGGTATTTTTAAAATCAGAGCTGTAATCAAGAGTATCTTGATTCATTCAGTTGCATCTTTGCTGTTTGAGTGGGAAAAATCTGATTTATTTTGTGTGTTTGCAGAGACAAAATGTTCCTTTTTTTTGGTAATTTGAAGCAGACCTCTCTAACTCTTCGCTGATTTTTAAGATTCCTCCTGGCTAAGATTTCCGCAGATCTTATGAAAGATTTTCGCCAAACATCCTGGATTGTTCCACTACAGCATGCAAACTGTCGTGTCAGTCATTGAATAAATGAAACTGCACAAATAGCAGCAGTTAAATCTTAGTTACAGCATCACTGGACCAAGTCGTTGTGCCACATCCTGCTTTGACAAATAGAAAGTAGTTTTTCAAGGAAAAAAAACATTTTTTTGTTTAAATTGTTAGGCTGTTTCCAGCCAGAATAGTCATACTCTGTTTATATTTATAATTTTATGTGCTGAAATACTGGTCCAACCTCCTTTTTAGCTTTTGGTTTAATTTCATTAAGATGCGTGGAAGGAGACTGCGAGTTTACACAAATGCACAGAAAATAACTGAAAGAGGAAGATTAGAAAAACAAACAAAAAAAAGAAACTCAAGACTTTATTTTTTAGGTTTTTTTCCCCTCACTTGATAAACCTAACTTTAACAAAAATAAATGTTGATTAAGTACAGTTACTTTTTAAGGTTGCAGAACAAGAGGAAAGGAAAACCGGCAAGTTCTGAGACTGTTGGTGGAGCCAGTTAGGCGTTGGCCACATCTGGTCTCTTCTGGACTCTTGATAATTTATCTGTGGTTAATGGCAGACCTGCTTTGCATGCAATGGATGAGATGCAGTCAAACTTTTCTACAGCGTTCCCATGAAGCTTTCCAAAAGTGCAGCAAACTCTCCAAAACTTGAGAAGGTCCATGTGTATTTCTGTGTTCGGATGAAATCAAATATTCTTGGACAAACCGATTCGAACCCACTCATTCAGCACCATGTAATGGCAGAGAAACACAAGGATCTGAGGCCTGAAACCATGCTTACTGTTATTGGGTCCAGAATTGTTCTTTTTTTCTTTTTCATCTGGTGCGTTCGCCTGACTGCTCGAATCTGGATATTTTAGCTCTTTAAAGACCAGCAGGCCAGACAATCCTTCAGTTGCATTTGGATCCGTCTGAGTTTACTTTACCGTCTGTCCCCCATTCTTTCCACATACTTTACATTTTCTTGAGCAGGGATGGTGTGGCTCTGCAGAGGCTGTAGTCTGCAGCCAAGGTGGGGAGGAATGGCCAGAGTGGAACAGAAGGTGAACACACAACCACGTTTCCATCTTTAGATTTTCCCAGCAGTACAGACAGATTGTCCAGAGTTGCATAAGTCTTATTTTTCTCACTCAGATGTCGGTATTATGGGAACTTTGGACCTTAATGTTGGGGATCGGAGTGGAACCAAACTGGAGAACACCATCTGTCTGTCCGTTTTCTTTACTCTCTGTTTCCTTTCCGAGTTGCTAGGCAGCTGGTGTCCATCCCCAGTGGCCACGGTGTGAGAAGACACCCTGGACAGGTCGCAAGTACATCCTGTCCATCTCCATGTTTTTCATTAAAATTTGAAAACATACAAGAGGTAGTTGGACCAATAAAACACTCAGATACTGAGAGCATTGAGACATTTGTAAACATTTACAAATTCCCAGCAGGGCCTCGTGAGCCTTGTGGTATTCAGCTCTAATCTGCTGTTTGTTCTTCTACAATTTAAAAAAAAGTATTGTTATTGGCCTATAGCCTCATAAATGACATGTTCTTTGCAACCATGTCAGAATAACATTGTCAGTGTTGTGGTTTTATTCTGGAAAAGCCACTTATTTCCTACAAAATGATCAGAGCAAGTCCTACAGTTTCAGACGGCTTGGCTGTCCTGTTTACTTTGGCGAGCCACGCTTGTTGACGTTTGATGTTGAGTTGTAAAGTCTGTTCGTCTTCCTTTTTTCCCTGAATCAGGAAGTACTGAAAACTTCACTTTGCAGACTTATCTGCTCTGTTTTTACACCCTTTAACCCAACAGTTCAGTGTAATGAAAAGTTCCATTCAGCTGTGTTATCCTGCCCAGGTGTAGGAAGTTTGAGTACAGTTGGGAACTTTGTATATATAGGCCCAATAATAGAAGCAGAAACGGATCCGGTCCGGGGGCCACCACTTGACAGAAAATGATAATACAATTATTGAATGAGTGGTCATGAAATTTTACACAGATATCCTTTTCCTGATGATTTATGATCACCCTCAGAAGGTAAAGTTTTCGTTTGCTCATATACTTTCATCGCAAGGTGTTGAACTAATTATTGAATCCAAGCCAGTTAATGTTGCTGACACATCTTTCTAACTGAATGATGTTAATGCAAAGTTATTGGCTTAGCTTAGGTGCATTTGTAGAAAAATTAGATCCGACAGGACCGTTTAGGACCAACTCCAGAATTTTGTGCATATTTCTCTGCTCAATTAACCGTTCAGATTTCTTCTTTTACACTTTTCATCCTCTTTTTTTTAAATGAACTTGTTTTGCCCACCTTCGATCATATTTGTCACAATTCTTGCAGCTCATATTTAAGATGTTTGGTTTTGCAACCATTATTTAGACAAACAGGAACTAAATAGAACTTACAAAAATGAGTGCCATCAGCTAGAGACTAAATAAAACTCCTACATAATATTTTAATCGTAGATCAACAGAGTTCTTTTTTTCCTGTTGTTTTTTTTTATTAGTCAGCTTTGTCTGCCTGACTTTCTGCTTATTAACGTTTAAAAATACTTGGAGTGGGAGAAAGATGGCTTAGGTAATGTCTAGCATGGAAAACAGTGCCGAGCTCAGGAAACTTGCACAAGAAAAAAGCTTTTTTATTTCTCAAAAGTGCCTACTGCTTTAAACCACAAGTAACTCCTTGAATAATATTTTGTTATGAGTGACCAGATTTGTCTCGGGGTAGCCTGTCTAGTCGTTGATTTAAGAGTTATTATGGGGGGGTGGGGTGGGTCACAAAAAAAACCTGGAGAAACACAGAAGGGGGTTCCTGAGGTTGACCTGGTTTATAGATTATTATTTTAACTTTCAGAATGAAATATAATAATCAAATTATACTTTCTCAAAAACTGAAACATGACTTTGCTAAACAGGAATCCTTTTTTCGTTGAATTCTCTGAAAAATATCCCAAGCACCAAGAGAAAAGCAGTTTAAACCAGTTTAGACTTGTTTTCATCCACTATTGGTGAAAACCTGAAGGCTTGAGGGGATTCACTGGCCTCCCTGCGTAAATCCTGGAATTCCATGAAAGTCGATAAGGAGGATTAACCTCTGACTCATAGGCAAAATGATCTGGAGGACCTGCAATCATTTAAACTCTACCAGTTCATTTAAGTTTCCTTTGCTTCTGGGTACTGAGCAGCATAAACACTGATTTGTTTCTAATATGTACAACCTTTAAAAGGGCATCAGTTCAGTGGGGTCCTTACAGATACACTGTCAAACCACAGATAATGAACAGTTGTTGCACCAACAGACAGGTCATTTAAGCTTACTAAGAATAGGCTCGAAGTAACAAATGGATTGGCGGTCTTTGTGAACGCATCAGAAAATGACTGGGCTGAGATAAGTATGGGTCACAAGTCCAGAGAAGCAAGAGATGAGATTTAAAAAAATTGGACAAGCACTTTGCTGATGAATAAATATTCATTTCAGCCACATTAAGACTCTAGCAAAATGATTTGGTTTACAAAAGTTTGGGTTCAGTGTCAGTGACTACAGTTCATTAAAAGTGAAACATTATGGTGGCCCCAAGTTAAAGTCTTGGGGGTAAACAATGCAGTTACTATTAATATTACAGAATCAATTTTTGGCAAAGCTTCAGACCTCGTCCTAATTTGGCAATCATGACTGATTTACTTCCAGTTGTTAAACTAAAATTGCTCCATCAAACCAAATTTAAGCTAACCTGTGTTTCTTCTTCGGTACAATATTTCTTTATATGTTGATAATACAGGGCACTACTAAAAAAGGACACACACTCATAAGGTCCTAACTGCTCAAGTTGAATTAGGATGAACAATGTCTTCTGTTGTTTGACAAATCAATATTTACCACTTCAAAATACTTCATTTCTTTATCCCTAAGGTGCAAATTGCAGTAGGTAATGTAAGCACTTTGAAAACTGGGCTCCACAGGATGTGAAACATACCTTTTTTATATACAGTGTTTTCATTACAAACAGGTGCAGGCAGGCAGGAAAGAAGGATCCTATGGTCCTCACTGTGAACAGACAGCAGACAGCCTTGCTATAATTACTGTTTGTCAGTCCGTGCATACACTGTCTGTAACAAATGGCAGGAAACGCTGAAAGCTAAACACGTATTGAGTTAATGGTAAACAGCCATCAGATTTAATAAAAGGTTTTGAGAAGGCAGCTTTATTTAATGTTAATTCAACTGCCCGCCAGCTTTTCTGATCCGAGATGGAACGCCTGAACGGGTCCAACAGTCCCGAGGCCGTGCTGTTTGTGCACTTTTTCTTTGCACACGAATAATCTGAATAAGAAATGAAAGTCTTTATTTTTTTGAAATAACTTTCAAATCCTTAATAGTGGATAAGATTCTTGAATACTTTAGTTTTCTGCTTTGATTTGAGGGAACTTTTTCTAAAGAGCTTTGTCACCAAACCTGTGACGTAAAAAACTTTTTTTTTTTTTCACATTTTGATTTGCAAAACCCAATCAGGCCCCCTTGTGGAGTAACATGTGCATCTGTGTCTGCATAATGCAGAACTGTAAAAATGTCCGGTCCCCCAGCTGTCCGGTGTGCATAAGTGCCTGTGTACATTTTAATGTGAAGTTTGTAAACTGTGTTCCCCTCTGAGCGTATGTGTCCATTGTTGGTGCAGCTACAAGCCAGGTTTTGTGTCTGGAGGTCCCTCTGGCTCCCATGGTTTCTCTCTCAATCCCCTCCTCCATAACAGTCTCCCCTCCCTCTTTCCCTCCAGCTCCTCTCTTTCTCTCCCTCTGCTCTTGGCTAACACAAGCGCCACCTCTCTGTCACCCTCGATACTACATGTTTTCTGTAACCTCAAACTCACAGTTTGGGGTTAAGGTCATGACTGAGGTTTGCTTTGATACGAGGAGTGGAGAGTTGGTGGACTTTATGTTGATCTGATGTTTTTGTTTCTGCAAACCGAAGAAGAAACTTTTCCGAAGAAGACATTTTTTTTCACATCTTTGATCCATCAAAGGTATGAATCTTGAGAAATAAGAGAAAGTGAATGTCTGAATCAGACCACAGTTCAGTCTGTGGAGATGCTTCTCTGGTTGGATCACAGATAGGGTGTGGTTTAATATCCCGTTCCCTCTTCTTCTTTTGCATTCCTTCTTTTTGAGGTCCGATTCTTGAAGGAGTGCAATGAATGCGGTCAGAAGAATCTGAAAGAAAAATCTCTGTTTTTTTTGTTGTTTCAGCTGCAGAATTTGTAGTTTTTGAAAGACTCAATCAGCCAGATGACACAGCTGCAGATGCCAGGAAACAACTAGATTCTCAGTGATCAGCCGTGTCATCTGCCTCCAAGGAAATGTCTGATGGGTGATAGATTGGTGCTGCGGTTTTGAGTCAAGGATTATAAGATCACACTGCTTTATGAATCATGTTAGAACCCCCCCTCAAAAAATGTAACTGGCATAAAAAAAATAAGAGAGAGAAAATGGGAAAGAGCAAAGACTCTTGTATCAACTAATTCTGCACAACCTTTGGGATCCAGCAGCCATCTGCCAAACTGATTAAAGCAGCACATGGTCTGTCAGGGGAGCAGTTCACATGATGATTACGTCTCCCACGCAAGAAACACTCAGGACATTGGTGCATGCTTTGTGCAGTTCGTGTTTTCCCTAAAGCATCCATAAATTCATCTGATCCTAAAATGACAGAAGGGAATAAAGGACAGGAAATGGAGGGAGGAAGAGAAATGACAAAATGAACAGAAGATGCTAGGTTACCCAGGTAGATGAGGTGTTGGGATTTGGGTCAGGGTCCTGCTGGACCGTATGGAGGTACTGGTGAGCTCCCTGTTCCAGCTAAAGCTCTTCCCTTCTGGACATTCTCATTATGAGCCGGTGGAGTCTGGATCCATCCTTCAGGCCCTCCCTCCTCCTCTCTGTCCCCCTCCTGGCACTCCCTTTTGCCCCCACCCGTCCACTCACCCTCCTCCTCCTCTTCCTCCTCCTCTTCTCCTTTTCCCCAGACCCTGTGGGTGCAGTGCCACGTCAAAGAGTGAACTTGTTAGAGTGAGGCAGAGGAGAAAAGAGCTGAGCACCACCATGTGGGCTGATGTTGTTTCTCCATTTTTACTGTAGTTCCTTCCCTCCACTTGTACTTAACTGAAGATTTTTAATTTTTAAATTGTTTCCAGACTCGTGGTCGCATTGAAAGATCTCACATTGTTGCAACGCGGACCATAAATTGTTACAGTAAAACTACATGGAACCTAATGCTGATTTTACATCTCAGAGTGTTCAGTCTGGTGTAATCCATAATTTAACCATTTTTTATGACATACATGTATTAATTTAAATTGTCTTAAACTGATGAAACGCAATTAAAATTTGGTTCTGTATTAGCTCAGAGATTGAATTCATGTACATTTACGCCATCTAGTGGTTATATTTCAAAAAAGCATCTTTGCCTTTTAAAAAAACTTTCTTTTTTGGCATATTGAGAAACAATTTTTTAAAGACATCCAATCTAATATTAATAAAATTCAGTAAAAGATGCTATTATTATTATTGCTGCATCATCAAATATTCCAAACATTTTATGTTGCTGCAAAAGTTGCAAAATTACTCACATTTTCCTCCCTGCAGACAGTTTTTAAAAAAAAAGTAAATTTCAAACCAACATTTTAACCACATATTTTTTTCATATGACTATGTTACATATATATATATATCTTTGGGATGTTTGTTTCACACTGGCATCAATAATTACCATCATTTGACGTTTTACAGATTTTCAAATGTTTGATATTTAAATGTATTTTGATTTCAATAACTACACACAGTTATAATAATTATGACTTCTAAAGTTAAATATTCAGAGTCTTAACTTTACATTGAACCTAAGCCAAACTGACCTATTTTTTTTATATTTCACACACACCCCCACTTTTTTATCACCCCAGAAGCAGCTTTTAAAGTCTGTATATATGTTTTTAAAACTGACATTTTGTTTAGCAACACTTGAGCAAACACAGTTTTGTCAACATGTTACGATTTATTTATTAAAACATGAACATTTCTCACAATTACATCAATTTGATACATATTTATCCAACACACATTTCAAAATAACTTTGTCTTGGTGGTCAGTCTATTTGTGCGTCCTATTATTTGAATCCAGGTAGATTTAATTAATTAACTGTATGAAATTGTTTCTGTGGATTCACCACAGGTCTGGGTGGAGTTTATAGAAAAAGGTTCTAAATATATTGTGGACCCAAGCAGTTTAGTTTTCACTTCAGTAGAAGTGTACCACCTGAAATCCTCTTAAGCACATAAAAGCCTGTAAATCCAACTTCCCCATGTCGATTAAATTGTACTCCAGCTGCACTCTCACAAGCCCGCTGAGACTTTTATTACCCCAGCAGAAAGCGTCCCGAGGCACTGCCTTAATCTGATTGTGGGTGAGTGCCACCGAGCTCAGACCTCGAGGCAGCTGCCTGGGCACCTGCTGCAAGGTGTTGTGGCACAAATCTAACTGGTGCAAGATGGACAATGCCTTAAACGCACCCGGTGCAACCTTAAAGATCTTATTCCTCGCCAATCCCAGGTGCTCCAGGTTTTTTAAGGTACTAAAAGTTGTGTGTTTTATGGAGGATATGCGATTTCCCTCCAGGTTTAATGTTTTGAGTGAAGTAGGCAGGTGTTGTGGCACTTGTTTCAGTCTGTTGCCTTCCAGGTTGAGGCTCTCCAGGTGTGTTGCGTTGAGGAGCGATTCCTCAGAGAGGCCTTTGTTAGTCAGCCTATTTGAGCTCAGATCCAGAACCACCAGCTCTGATGTCCTGTCGAAAACCCCTCCACAGAACCGTTTAATGTGGTTTCCTCTAAGATATAACTCCTTGATGGACGGCGGTAACCCCAGAGGAACTGAGGCTAACAGGTTGTAGTCCAGGTTCAGAGTGCGCAGCTTGCAAAGAGGAGACAACACGCCGTTAGGAAGAGATTCAGATCCGCTCCCAAAACTGTTGTTGCTGAGGCTCAAAACTATAAGACCAGGACACCGAGTCCAGGCTGCCTCTGACATCAACCTCAGGTGGTTGTTGTCCAGACGAAGCTCCTGGAGAGAATCTGGAAGGTCGACTGGCACACTTTGGAGGAGATTTCTATCCAGATAGAGACACTTCAGAGCCGGGACTCCCTCAAAGGCTCCTTCTATGGCCCCATCTGTGAGCCCGTTGTTGCTGAACGCAAGGAACTCCATAGACTCATATTCACTGAACAAGTCCAGCTGGATGCTGGTGATGTGGTTATTCATCAGCAGGATGTAACGAGCATTGTAGGGGATCCCATATGGAACCTGACTGACACCTTTATCAGAACACTGAACAACTCTGAAAAACAAAACAGTAAGTTAATGCTCCTGAATGGATGATGGCAAAATGAGATCAGCATTTCTATTTAGCACCTTCAAGTTTAATCATTGCTCCTACAACACCTTACCTTCCATAACAGGCACATTCAGGTGGACAGTAATCATCCTTAAAGTAAGGAAAAGACGTTGGTGGGATGGTTTTCTTCTTCTGTTTTGGTGATTTTTGTGTTTTCTTGTCCTTCTTCTTTTTATTAATTTTAGCTGGTTTTGTTGAAAATGCAGCAGATGTGAGTTGTGGTTTGTCTGAAGATTTAGTAACTTGTGGTTGATGAGAAGATGTTCTGGTGTGACTTTTTGTATAAACAGTGTCATTTTCCAAATGTTTAACAGTGTTGGATTCACCTTGGCTGCCTGTTGAAATTGGCTCCAGTGTGAAATGGGCTATTTTAGCACTGTTTTGCTTCCATGTTGCTGCTTGCAATGTGGAGCTAAATTCACCTTTTACTGCCTCATCAGCCCTGTATGGTTTTCTGGTGGGCTCTCCTGTGTGTGTTTGTATCTTTGATCCTTCTGGTTTCACCAAAACATTTCTGTCCTCTGAAATTAGGCCAGACGTGGCTTTCATGTCTCTCAGCGTGACTGTTGAATTTGGGATTTTTGTTGATGCACTGGGAAACGATGGAAGAACATTTTGATAATGAAATGGACGAGAAGTGACAATCTGGACTGTAGCAGGAATATCTGGTTGGTCAAATGATATGAGCTTGACATCCTTTTTTATAATTTCTCTTTTTGCAGCCATCTTTTTATTCTTATGAGTGTCTTTTCTTTCCCCATGAAGAGGGTTGCCTGAAACCAACTTGTCTTTTCTCACTTCTATTTCTTCCCTCATTCTTTCTGTTGCATTAATATTCGATTTTACAACTTGATTATCCACATTATCCACTCTGTCAAACTGGGAGGATTTCTCATTTTCTATGTTCTGTAAGACAGTACTTGTAGGAAATGTCTCAGCTGTTTTTTCTCCATAGTCATAATTTATCTTCAGATTTTCTTTTTTATTTCTTTTTGTAGAGATTTCCTGCTCATTGAGCTGCTTGTCTGGCTTTGTCTGTGATGGTTGTTCCTCTTCTCTCTTTGTTAAAGTTGGTCCTGTTGATGCTGCAGATGGGAAAAAAACCAAACATGCAATGATTGAGTTTTGTCTGAAGATTTATGCAGTTTTACAGTTTTATTTGCTTGATGAACTTGTATGGAGATGAATGGTTAAAAAGAATACCTATTTTTGGAACTGACTAAGTTTTTGTTTTTCCTTTTCAAAACTTTACTTTCACAAGTTCTAACTTTTGATCAGTTTAAAGGTTTGTGATTATTCAGGATCTTCTTCCTAAAAATGAAACATTTTGCAATCTGATACTTACTGAGCTGCAGGACATGTGAAAGTCCTGACACGATGAAAAACATCAGCAGGAGTTTAAGCACATTCAGCATTTTGTCTGTGAAAAGACAAAGAAATAAATAAGTTTTACATTTATCTTTATCAGAGTTAAACAGATTGATTATGTTTGGTATAGGATGATCTGTGGCAAAAAAAACAAACATCCTAAATTGACTTCTTACATTAATATTCAACTTTAATGATGCAACAAAGGTTATTTAGGATATTGTGATACTTCTATTATTTAAATCTATGGAATCAGCAGACACATAACGTTGGCTTAATTCACTGACAATAAAAAATACACTTTTTTTTCCCTGGGAAATGTAACTTTGTTTTCATTTAGCTCAGGTTTATTTCTTTGCAAACGACATTTCAGTCACTTAAGTTAGTTCCACAGTATAAGCTGAGAATCACCACTTTAGTTATTTCCCACTGTGCATATTTTTAATAAGACAAAAATACAAACGTCTTTTATTGTTAATGTTTGTTGCAGAAATATTAGTAGAAATCTTTAAACAATAGGGAAGTCATATTAGTGTTAACAAAAAAGTGAAGATGAAGGTATAACTTGTGCTTACCTTTCAGGACTGCAGTCTCAGAGTCTGACTGTGAGGAATCAAAATGGTTGAAAAGCTAAAATGTCCTGGAGAAGATATGCCAGTCTTTAACCCACACCCTAACAGGCACACTGGGCTTGAATGATTTGTTAAGTCTTTCTGAATGGAAGGTTTTCACACATCTGCTCTAAAAAAGCCAAAGGTAATACCTCCTAAAATTCTATTATCTGGAAGGGAAATTTAACACTAAGCCTCAACATCAGAGGAACCTGAGGGATCAATAACAGGAAGAGGTAACTTTAGGAAGAGAGGTCAGAGGTGACAGCTGTTCTTTTACAGTGTTTGCTTCCCAGTCATAATGTAAGGGTGACAATTAGCTCCAGAAAACTCCCTGACCTTTGACCCTCAACTTAAAATTTTCCCATGCTTCTACAAGTCTTCATTTATAGAAACAAACATTTTGGTGCTGCTCTTTAAAATCAATTTTTTTGTTACTCTAGTTAAACTAAAATAAATTATAAACTGTGTCAGATCGTTGAGTCGATCTCAGAACATTTCTTTAAACACAAACAGCAGGAACCAATGATAATATGATAAAAAGCAGATGTTTATCATTTTTAGTGCACAGTTAATTTTGACTACTCTTCTTTTATAAACATTAAATGCTGACATCCAGTGTACAAAATATGAATTGTAAAAGTGTTTTACTAAGACCACTAAGAGGCAGTATATACCAACACATAATCACCTGGTTTGGCCCTTGAGTGACCGCTATTGCATGGGGTTTGAAGAAAAACCACAACAGTTGAGCTTAATGTTTCTGAACCTAATTCTGTCCCAAATAAGGATTTAAAAAAGCATAAGGATAAAAAAATACAGAAGACTGAAATCAATGTTTTTAGGAAAAGATGGTGACGTCCTTTTATTGTCTTTATCTGTTCTGTCCAAAATGACGTAATGTGGAGGAGAGGAGGTGTGAAATGTAGCAATGATAAAAAACAGGTGTTTTTTTGTTTTTTTATCAATATGTGTCTGTAAATAGAAATAGAGGTTTTCGTCCTCCCCCTTTCCTCATCGACCCAGTTTAAGGCCAGTTTATCAGCCTCTGTGGCTTTGATACCTCGTCAACAGCTTCATAAAATCCCCTTCACAGACAAATCTCCCTGTCTGGACTTTTGCCTTCTGGCCAAATCACTTTTACAGTTGAGTTATTGTTCTCTGGTGCACACAAGATGCCCCAACTGCCCGGCTGACGCACTGATTAAACTTACACTTGTAGCGTTCTTGGCGGTATATCGCTAGTTTGCCTTCAAATAGAGGATCTCAAAAGATGGATGTGGCTAAAGATGTTAAAGATTTTTAATATCTTGGATGATTTAATGCAGGTTCGGATTTCTGGACAGATAATTGATGTGTTGCCTCAGGTTGTTTTTTTTCCCCCAATCGAGAATATATAGTTTAATTTACAGGAAAACGACCAAACATCCATTTTATGTTACTTGAGGGCATAAATTCAGGGGGAAAAAGGTGACGGGGAGAAAAATTTTTGTTTGTAATATATGAACGGGAAGGAAAGAAAACCTTGATTGACAATGTAGCTGGGGTGGGGTGGGGGGGTGGGGGTGACGCAACAAACCCTCCCCCTCCTGAACCTTCCCATCTGCTTGGGGCCTAGCTGGCGTTGAAGTGGTGGTGAGGGGTTAACCAGGGTAAAGTCCAAAAGTCACAGACTGGGATCAATTTGTTTGACTGAGAGCGTCAGGCCTATATTCGATCCGTTTGCACGACTCACAGCTCCACAACCGCACACAATGCAAATGACCCCCCCAACACACACACAAACACACTCGTCCTTCTGTTATCCTGCAATAACACGTCCGTCACGTTCTCAGCGTCTCAGCTGAATGTGTGGCTGTCAAACTGCGAGAATCTCAGCACACCAATGTGCACCACTAACAAGGTCAGACCATTAATATAATTTACACACCACAGTATGTGCACAGGGTTTTTATTTTTAATAAAATTACCACACGTCTACAAATGATCAAGCTTCCTAAGAGAAATGCTGAAAACATAAGTGGTTTTTCTTAGTGATAATTTTAGTAATTGAGCAAATTTCAGTCCATTTTCTGCTAATCAGCACGTAGGCATAAAGTAAAGATGAACTGGCCAAGATTATATTTTTTTGAGCATATTGGAGACTTGTTACTGTCGAAGCTGGTTAATGGACACCTAGAATGTTCTTTAACAAATGCCAGGCTGTGCTCTCTCCCATCATGTCAGCATAAATCTAAGAAAAAGAGAAGTTTTAGTCAAGTGACTTTATCAGGAAGTGCTGTACCAATATTTTTTTAAGTAAACATCCAAATGTTGTTTTTGCTCTTCATGATGTGGAAGTAAATCCTGAGGCTTTCACAACACTCACTGTGTTGACTTAGCCTTGCTCAGGATAGCTCCACCAAATTAAACTTGTGTTTTTGTTTCAGCGCTGAGTTTTCAACATGACATCAACATCGAAAACCGCTCGAGAGAGAAAAGTCAAACTATAAGACGTGAGCATGTGAAGCAGAAAAAATTAACATTTTCAAACCAATATTTAGATTTTTATGCTTTGAGTTTGAAGCCAGAGTGAACAGTATCTTAAAGTTAAGACTCCATCTTTAAAAGAACATGTATTGAGAAAAGAGAACATTTTACCCTTCTCACACATAAACTAAGACTTTTAAAAACAGACTTTGATGAATAGTATTCAGAGTGTGTCATGTGATCTGGTCAAATATTCTGATATATTTTGGGCTAATTCTAGCCAACAGCACAAATGCATGATTTACATTATGATAAAGCAGTAAGTGAGGGATATCTGGGTGGACAGAAGGCATAGGATGTCTATAGGAGATTCATTGTTACAGCAGGATGTGGAGACAGATGGGTAGACAATGTTTTTGCTGGGCAATGTGGGTCATTGCGTCTGGCTGAAGAATTTCCATTGCTTTTAGGCAATCTGTTACTGTAAACAACAAAGCTATTGATAAAGCAGAAAAGGTTAGAGACTGGCAATAAAAATATAGTTTTCTATCTCACAATTCAGTCCTATTAGGCCAGAATGTAAGCATTTCTCAAGTTGTTTTATTTATTTATTTATTTTCAAAGTTAGATTCCCTATTGTCTGTGCTTTAGCAATTATTTCTCAAACCTATTTTGAGATAAATGGGATAACAGTGAAGAATTATTTAAAAAAGCATATCTATTTTAGGACAATTGAATAGTTTTTTTTTAACTCACTATTTTCTTCATTTAAGACACTTAAAAGTCACCAAAATAAACTGTATCAAAACTTTGTCTGTGTCAGCACATATTAGTAACTGTGATATCTCAAAATACAAAATGGCAGTATTTCTCCATCTCATACCAACAAACATCCAGTTTAACTGCTTCCTGTTTTTCTTCTCTTCAGTTCGGTCTAATTCTCGTTAACCTGTTAGGATTTTAATGTTTCTCACTATATCATATGAAGAGATAGCGAAAAGGGAGGAAAAATCTGATGCTTATAGAACGAAAACTCAAACACACTGCTTAGATTAAAAGATGGAAATGTAAACATGTAATGATAGAAAGTTGAGCAGATAACGTGTGTGTGTGTGTGTGTGTGTGTGTGTGTGTGTGTGTGTGTGTGTGTGTGTGTGTGTGTGTGTGTGTGTGT
>JAVKLF010000053.1:6095398-6108995 GCA_034783495.1 Millerichthys robustus
TTTATTGTCACTCATAAAGGATTGCTCCCCATGAGCGAAATAAGTAGAAACCTTGACTTCTGACAGCTCTCTGTAATTGGTTGTTCAGGGAGAATTGTGATAGACGTATATAAGCAAATACGAATCATGCTTCGGTCTTTCTTTCCAGCATTCCTTTGTTGCATCTTCTTTGGTTTTATATTTCTGTCTTGAAGCTGAGGGAGATGTCCATGATCTCATGAGGAGATAAAGTGATTATTGATGGAGCTGTATGATGAGTAGAGGCCCAATTGGCTTACTCTAACAGAGGCAAATTATTGCCTTGGGCTAAATGCAGCTTTCTGGGGCTTACTAGACCAAAACAAAGGGAAGACGCATCCTGTCAGGTAAGCTTTTTAGGTGCAAACACGGTTACTATAAAACCTTGGGGAACCTTCAAGTGTCAAACGGATTCAAAGCAAAAAAAAATAAAATAAAACCTAAAACCATCCAAACAAACAAAAAAACACCTGTTCGTGATTGCATCTTCTCTGTGGACAACAGTCACTTTTGTCATTTTTATTTATCGGTTCTTTAGTTCAACCAAGTTAAACAACTTGTTCTATTGCATATTTTTACATTTAAAAAAGTCCTCAGAAAGGCTTCCTCGAAATCAGGACATTTTAAAATCTTTGTTTAGGATTTTTGTTTTATCTCCAAACTTAGATATCTTATTTATTTATTTGACTAAATATTGAGTTTGAGAAACAAAGGACCCTTTAATATTTGGTAGTGCATGAATACTTTGGAGCACCATTTGCCCATGGGTTTCAATAACGCTTACCTTGGATGTTGCTATGGTAACCATTAGTCACTATGACGCTGGATTTCTACACCCAAATAAAGATGTAAAAATTATAGGCTTGAAGACTTCTGTATGTCTTGAAGTCTTTACTTGTGATTGGGTTCAGACTGAAACCAAAAGAATTACAGTTTCAGGACATAAAATTGACAGCAATTTGTTTCTTTACTCAATTTTCTCATAAGCATTTTAGAGATGTAAGAGTTGTTAAACAACTTTAATATCTACGGTTCCTGAATTTTACGGTTTATTTTTTGAGTCGCATTTCAAGATTTCCTAGCCATCGAACTCAATAAATATGTAAAAATTACAGATAAAACTCTTTTTGATCCATGTTCCTCCTCTGGTAATGTGCTTCTTTAGTACTTCAGTGTCGTGACGATACATCTTATCCATAGTGATGACCTCAGGTGAAAAACTATCTTGGCTATACATTTGATATTTAGATATTTTGCTCTGAAAAAACCTCACTTCACAATGTTTTTCTCGATTTCACACATTATTTTTGATGTCATATCAACTCAAAACCTTTGATAAAGTTGTGATTGTGGGTCACCACCTTTGCAACCATAACAGGGTTTCCTTATCTCCATGGCAGCTCTGCTCTGTGATACTTCAATTTGTAAGTGATGGGCTAGAAACTAAAAGTAATGGGGTCATTTGCCCTCACAGTGGGTCTTGAAGTCGGTGTTGGGGGTTGGGGGAGATTGTGTGCTTTGAGCTCTTTGTTTCACACACAAACAGCAGCTCGCACACCTGAGATGGAATAAATGAGCAGTCCTTTTTCATCCCTGTCACTCTAATGTGGATGAAGTAGCCCCTTGGTAAGTTGAGGACCCTCATTTCCACCCTGGCGAGTGTGTCTCACACAGCTGGGGCTGATGTAATGCATTACCAGAAGATGCAACTCTGCCTCCACAGATGATGCCACCTGAAGAACAAAGACTGCCACTGATATGAAAAGACAGTAAGAAGCACCTGTTTCCACAGTAAGGTGGATTCAGTAATAAACGTGCAAAATAACAAAACACCTGCAGAAGTTGCAGACAATTGCATTATTCAATTTTGTAAAATAATAATCTCAGGCACAAAAAACATAATTTAAGCTGATAAATTCTCCCATATTTAGGGCTGTAATTAACTTGATATTTAATTAAAAACATACTTAATATTGGTGGTTATGCGATTACATGTTACATGCAGAATAAACGATAAACATGTTTTTTGTTGTTAAAATACTGCAGATTTAGGACTTTTTACAGTCAGCTAATCATAAATTTTGCAATCAAAATAGTTCAAGTGTCAGTTATCTACAGTGAACTTTGGACAGAAAAATAGGCAAAGTCTATGTTAAACATTAACCGCTTCTTTGTATTTTGTAAAGACATCTAAATAGACAATTCAGAGCTCTTAAAACCTGATTTATATCAAAGTATGGACCTAAAACTACTGTAATATTGTCGTTACTTTATTACAAACATTGGCAAGATAATGGAAATGAAAAAATATGAGAACATTTTTATTTCTTTTAAGATTTGGAGATTACTTTTGAACGCTCATGAGCAAATGGGAAAAAAAATCATTTAGTTGGTATATTTTCTATTAAAAACTAAAATATCACCAACTTCATATCTTTGATTGCATTAATAAACTTATCATTCTTTAAGTTTGCCATCACTTTCTTATACAAGAAAGTAAGAGAGTCAGAGGAACCTAAAACTCAGTTTCATAAATGTGTCAAGCCCGTATGATTTTCTGCTTGGATCATTCAGAAACACTCCACTATGTGGTGGT
The DNA here is from genome assembly GCA_034783495.1 of Millerichthys robustus. Taxonomy (NCBI): domain Eukaryota; kingdom Metazoa; phylum Chordata; class Actinopteri; order Cyprinodontiformes; family Rivulidae; genus Millerichthys; species Millerichthys robustus. The sequence goes on from JAVKLF010000053.1 coordinate 6,098,013, forward strand.
TTGGTACCCCACCTCTCTCCACACTCCTGCACGAATAAAAAGCACAACCAGTTCAAAGTTAGTGTATAAGAATCAGCCCGTGTGTAAGTGCGGTAACAAACTATCCAAAGTGTGTGTGTATGTGTGTTCCTGGAGCGGGCATATGGGCACAGAGACGGCCATCAGCCAGCCTGGCTCATGTTGCTGCTACCTCTCGTTTACCTCAGGGAGAACAGCAGATGTCACGTCAACATGGATACAGACAGAGATAACGCACACAAACATGAGCATAAAAGTATGATGCAAGGTTCCACTCTTACATAAGCTAAAACGTGTTTATGCATTTTAATATTCGCTGTTGGAACACTTTCCCTCATGTATCGCAGATATTTGATCACAAATACATAAAGAGATGTGTTAAAACCTGTTCTTTGCGCCATATTAAAGGCAAAATGAAAACAGCTTGACTCCCAGCAGGCAGATTGTTCCACAGCCGGTGAACAGGAGAACAAATACACAATTCTTTTTGTGTTTATAGAAAAAGTGAAACAGTAAAAGATCACTGATGTGTACTGGAGCAAGACTTTTTATGCGTTGACAGCCAAAAGATTGTAGGATTTTTTTTCTGACTTCTAAATGATGGGAAGCAAACTGTTATGTATAGCTTACTGTTACATGAAAAAAGAAACATTTGGCTCTTTTTTGTTAACAAACATGCATTCTACAATTACAAACCGCTCTAAATACTATCATCTTAGCAGCCTTGAGTAAATGTTTTTGTTTATGTGACTCTAAAATGTGTACAGTAATACTGTAGCATGAGCATGAAATGCTATCACAAATAACAGGTCCGAGAGCAGATACCTGATGCACTCCAGATATCAACGAAATGACAAAATGGGTATACTGGCTAGCTTCTGTTAAATATCACAGGAAAAGAGAAAACTGTTTTGCAAACTTTGCAAAGCAGCAACATTTTTGACAAAAAAAAGAAAAAACAACATGTTCACGTCTCCTCTGAAGTCTGACGTGCTTTCTATCAATCTTTCTTCAATCTTCATTCTGTTTTTTAAGAAACAATACACACATTGTTTTAATTATTCATATTTGAGCAGACAGTAATATTTTAGGTTATTTTATATACATTAATGAATTATTATAAAACAGGCTTGAAATCAGAAAAGGTTGCAACTTCTAATGTATGTTTTACTTTTACAAATGTTTTACAAAGGTTGAAATGAATCACTTAGAATATAAAGATGAACCTAGTCAAGGTTAACACAAACTATTATTGGACTGATCATTTCTATCTTCAATACCAGCAGTGGTGTTTTTTCTTTGCCACTTCTCTCTTTTACTGGTACTCAGCACCCACACAAACACAAAGCAAAGCTGCAAACATCCAACAAGCCAAATGGAGACGGTGGTTGTCTTTGTCTGTCTTCACAGCCTACAGCTCACCCACAGGAAGGACACACAAACACAACGTGAAACTGTCTATGTTGAGCTCACGACAACACAAGCATGTGCTTACATATGCAGGCTGAGCAGTGTAAATGAGTCATCGCTCAATGGGAAGGAGGATAGCAATTAGAATATAGCTAAAAAATGTTGTTTCCTACTGGAATCATTGTGCAATCTGCATCTGACAATTAGCTGCCCAGCAGGAAACTACCATACTTGTTTTCGGAGCAAAAACCCTCCAGATTGGTTTTGTAAAGAAATATTAGAAACGCACTGGCAAGGAAACATTTTCCTGAGAGGGGGCAGGGAGGTGAAAGGTTGAGCTGCTGTCTCGTCTTTTATCCTTCTGGCTATGTGCACTCGCATTATACTTCAGACAAGCATGCACAGGCTAATAGCTACATGCACATATAAACACAGTGGCTCCAATCTCCAACCTACTGTAGTCACTGTCTATGTCTTTAATGCACAACCATGACCTAATGCCTTCAACTTCAAAAAATAAGATTAAATCCACAAATTATGAAGGCAACAGGATGGCTGAAGGCAGAACTTTGCCTAAGAAGCCCCATTTGTGCAGTTTTACTCAGAAATGTAAAGTTCTGTATGACCTATGCCCGTTAGTAAAATTTCACTGGAATCAGTCATTTTCCCACACTAACAGAATCGCTCTCATATTTTTGCCACATGCTCTCTGAGATGCACCAATCTTTATTTCTCGCTCCATTCAATGTTGAAGCTCCCTTTTGACAATTTATTATTATTTTTTGTTGTTGTTTGAGCCAAGTGGATGTGCCTGCTGGTTTGCCCTTAGAGGACTTTCAAAAAGTACGGAGGTTGTTCAGGAGGCGCCTGCCTGGCCTTTTCCAGCCTCAAAGGACCCAACATGGCTTCAAACGACAACAAAGCTGGACTGAGATTAAACTGTGACATGGAGAGGTAACACAACTAGAATAAGAAGCTTGCTGTCATTTGTTCAGCTGTTATAATATGACAGCAAATCAAAAACAGTGAAGAATCTAGTCAGAGTCTTTAGGGAACATGATAGGAAGGTAGATATAATCATGATTATCACAAAAGGGCCAGAAGTAAACAGAAAACAAACCATAAACATTTATGTGTTCTTATGTACATTTTGTAAATTATTAAATATATTGAAATATCTGTGCCAATTAGGTCGAATAGACTTAAACTGAGACCGGATATTATAAAAGCAGTTGCTTATAAGGTACGTAGTTTGAGGGAAATGATTTCTGCTTCTAAAATAAGATTTCAATAGAATTTTGTGGCATGAATACAAAACCATGAATACATATAAGGAATTGTATCATACTTAAAATGCAAGTACGTAGAAGAGGACTGCAGTTATCAGTCTAGACAATTTGTTGTTGCATGTTATTTTTCCAGTATTGTTTTGTGCATATTTCTGGCAACTATGGCCGTAAAGTTGAATTTAATCCCTGATTTAGAACTGCAGAGACAAAACTGTAGCTTTGGGATTAAAGTTGCCATATGAATAAAATTAGATTAAAATAAACTGATATTAGAATATTTCATCATACACAAAAAAGTGATCCCTAAAAGCCAACAAAGAGAGAAGAGGAATTAATTGATATGTTGGACATTTGGGCGTCTCCTCTGGGTAATTAAAAGGCTCTTTACTAAAGTCCTGCACAGAGGGATGGCCAATATGGTTGAGTGGACTTGGGATGAGGGTTGTCCAATGCCTGCCATTGCCAGAAAAGCCCTCTGCCTTGAGCAGCAACCCCACTCAGAGGCATCACCAAGACTGCACACACAGACACACTGTACTGTAGACACAGACGAGCATTCGTTCAGTCCACTGTGCCAGAGTCACCCCTGGTGTGGAGGGTACATTAACTAATTGCTTAGCTCAGCTTACCAAGCCAACGGCATGAACAGAGGGAGACAAGAGGGAGATGAGTTGGGCAGACAGACTGAGATAGAAGAGAGTGGCATAATGAAGTGACAGGATTGATCACAGTGGCATAAATAAATGGGGGGGGGGGGGGAAGAAAAAAAGCAACAGACAGAAACTAAGACAGACAGACAGACAGCTTGTTTACATGGGCATGAGTCCAACAGCCGTAGGACTAAAGCCAGCTGTAGCAGTACAATAGAACAGGCTCTGAGGTGGTGTGTGCGTGCATGTGTGCAAATTATTCAGTGTTTAGCATTTAGGACAATGGGCTTGGTGAGTACTGAAGGATAGGGGGATTATACATCAGACTAAAGAAGAAAAAAGAATTGGGATTGAGCAAGGGAGCAAAAAACATAACAAGACAAGGAGATTTTGATTTTTCAAGCTTAAAAAAAAAAACACAAGAAAGACACATCGAGGCTCAAACACTGGCTGTTGCTTGAGGCGTTTTAGATGTGCACCTCCATTTCTGCTCGAGCAACCTCGTGAATGTGCCCAAAAACTCTCCCAAGAGCCCCCCTTGATAGTCTGCCTCTCTTCTTCTTCCCTTCAATCTAAAGCACACAAAAAAAACCGACATCTACAAAACAAATCAACCAAACGTGTCTGTTTTGTTGCCAGCAGTTACTCAGACAGGCATCTTTTGTGAGTTGGAAGGGCCTTTTGAAGAACTTTTACTGAGTATGGAGATGAGAAGGAGTGAACGCAGCACTTTGTTCAAAGTAGTGCATGTTTGTGTATGGGTGTTTGGAATGTGGTAGGAGCTATTTTCCAAAAACACAGACTAAAAGGTGTTTGCATTCACCTTTTTTTATACGCTGTTCTTAATCTTCAACATTGCACTTTGCTAAATGGCTAATTATATCATCATCTACATATATCCAAACAAAAGTATTATAGAAATTAAAACCGTCACTTTCTTTTCCCTTTTAATTCACTGCTTGTGTTAATCAGATATGAATGTTTTAGAACTGGAAAAATATGAACCAACATGTCAGTCAAACGAGTCCAATCACTCACTTTTCACCTCCTAACACACACACACCCTCCTAATTGTTCCAGATCTCTACAGTACATTTGCTACAGAGACCATTAGTGATAGTGTTGTCAGTTAATCTTCTCATCCACCAAACCAGAGTGATCTAACCATCCCAAGGCTGACTGCCTTGAGCCTCAGGAGGCTGCAAGTGACGTCATCTCCATTCACGTACCAGTAATGACCCCTCAGATTGTCTGGGAAGCTGGTTCCTCTCAGGAAGACAGAGTTGGATGGCTTTCAGATGCTGTTTTTATGCCTGTAATTGCGCGACTCTTGTCAAGGAAAGCTGGCCCTGCTGCTCGACGCCTTTGCGGGTGATGGGCGCCATGGTGGCCTACTTCAGATTGATAGAACTGCCGTTTTCACTTTAAACGTGTCGCCGTGCGTTTGCTTGTGCGTGTATTTGGTCTCTGACTGACAAGCGAGACGATTCGAGTTGTCACGGGCGTACAGAGCATCGCAAATGGCTTGTGTTCAGCTTGTGTGTATTTAGGGAGGTGTACCATGCGTACGTCTAATCCTCTCACACCGTGTCTTTGTGTGTGCGAGTGTGGGTCTGCGGGGATTGTATTGTGCACTTCCTTCAATTCTTCTCAGTGTTGGGTTTTCCTGCAGTAGCTGGAGAACAGGACAAGGTCACATTACCACTGAGGCACATATGCACAGTTCTTGTTTCCTAATCCTCTTTTAGCAGGCAAGGCCCACCTGTTAAGTTACATCTGCAGTCTTAACATTTCATTTGTGAATGATGCATCTGTTGTCCTTACAGATGAAACAGACATTATGTCTGACTAATATGTGTACTTGTGAATACAAGATGTTCAGGCTTCTCACTCGTCTTTATCATTTGACCAAGTGTACAGCAGGTGGTTTTGGGAAAATGTGCGAAGTAGCTGTATTTTAAATAAAACATTGAAAATGTGTTTAGAATACACACCAGCTTGAGAGAAACAAAGCCAGGGGAAGTCTATTGAGAGTTTTGCTACAAATATTTACTGGTAAAGACTTGAAAATGATTATTTTGACTACAGGAATATTTTCCAGGAACTGCAGTCTATTAGAAGGTCATTTCCTCGGCCCATTTTATTTCCCCCAACAGTACAAGAGCGTAATTAAAGTTCCAGAGAGAGTTTAACTTCTGAAACAGCCAAATGCAGAGCAGTATTTAATGGCTTGAGCATGTCCACTTATTTAAATATGTCTTGAATTGCTTGAAGCTTGTAATAAAAATGGGTTGACTAATTTCACATAGAGAGACCAGGCTGAAAGTGCAGCTCACCGACCGCAAACTCTTATTTACATGGAAACTTTGATACGAGGAAGCAATTTACTGTCATCCACTTTCCTTTCGCTTGATGAACAAGCAAATAACTTTCCATGACCTCAGTGACTAATTAGGCCCTCTTACGTTTTCATCTTGTGCCTTTTTCGCAGCTGTATCTGCAATGATGCACATTTCTTTTTCTTTGAAAGTGAACTGTAATGACAGATAATAGCCTTATGATTTGAGAGGAATAAAAGAGAAATACTATGGGTGACCAAAGAAAAGAGGGAAAATAAATTGCATGGTCACCAGGTGTTATTACAAAATAATGATTTCATAAATATGCAAAGTGGGTAGAATAGAGATGCTTCTGAAACATTGGGTCTTATATTCAGGAACATTGCACAAAAGCACACAAAGCTATCATTAGCAGCTGATTATGGAGTGGTGAGCACATTGATTACAGTAGGAAGGAGGAGGAATATAACTCAGTTAAATCTAGCCATTATCATGAGGTCAGGTCTGTGAAGCCTCACATGCATCCAGGAAACAAACACATGCACATCAAGCTATAAACACACTCTTTCTTAATTGTTTTTGGAATATTTTCCATTCACTTTCAATGGAGCGCCTTGCTTGGCTGTCAGACTCATTTGTTGTTTTATTGCTCTGACAGCCATAAAAAGTTCTGCAGACTTGTTCCACCACCTCTAAAATAATCTTGCCTAAGAGAATGCAGAAAAAGACAATTAAAGTTGACTCTGTTGCTCTTTCCACACCAAAATAAAAAAAAAACTCAGAAAAATTCTAACTTCATTTTCTTGTAATTAAACACAGTGGCAAAAATGAAAACTATTTTAAGTTGAAAGTATTACCTTTTGGGATAAAATATTGACAAAGGCCAGATTGAGTTTAGCACTTGTGGTAGCATGACAAGAAATTAGCTGACAGGCTGTTTGGTGTCATGACACAATGGTGCAAGGTTACTCCTGTGACAGTTCCCAGTATCTGTAAAAATGTTTCTATCCCTGAATATAGATTCAAAACAACATATTTTATCTCCACTTTCCATATCTTTGTTTAACCTCTGCACACCTGCTTGGGAGTAAAAAGAACGGCCTCTTCTGTGGTGATGAATTGTGGAATTTTTTTTAGAGTGACTGGAAGATCTTTTCAGTGCAACAGATGTCACATCATGTGACCCATAAACCACACAAACTTACACAAATACAGTTAGGTCATATAAACAGCTGCTTGTAGGGTTATTTTAGAGAGTTGCATATGCTTTAAATCCAATCCAATCAACTAATTTCTGCCAATATGCACTCTTATCATCAATACAGCTAATTTCAACAAATACAATAAAGGAAGTTTAGTTTTGCAATACACTGTGAATTGGATTGGGAGCCGTCCATCAGCGTCAACAGGATATGATTGGACATGAGTCACGTCTCCTGCAGTTACACTAAGCCCTGAGATGAGGTGGGGTGAGAAATCAGTTGTCACGGCAACAAAAAACAGACGGCAAGATTGACATGTTACAACAAAATCCAGTTTGAGCAAACTCTTCATAGATGACGGGGAGAAAACTGGAGACCATTTTCAGTTGCTCACTTTGAACCAGCTACCTTTCCATTCTCACATGGTTGCTAATCCACGATGCATTTCTACGATAAATATCCTGAGATATTTCTAACATTGACAGTTGACAAGTTTCTAAAAGACATTTTCTGAGGCTTCAGACGCCTAAATCGAGCAAATTGATGAAGGCAGGCTCTGAGGGAGGCAAACGAGCGACGAGTGATTCTTAACAGCTGAGGTTGTTTGCAGAAACCAGAGTAAAGGTATCAGCTTTCCAAACATGGAGTGGGGTTGAGGACAACAGGTGACAGCAATGACTGTTTCTAATCGCTAAATTGTTTCCCCAAACTCTCTGGGTTTTTCTTTTTTTTCCACTCCGCAGCTGTGTCCAGGTTTCTTCTAGTCAAATCAGAGACCTGGAAGGACATGAGCAGAGGGGCATTTGTTTGGGAAAATGTTACGTTAAGTTAAATTGTTTCCCCAAAATAGGAATTGCAGTAAACGTTGCGTGGACAAAACAGGAATGTGTGGAGAGGCCCTGGATAAGACCGGCAGCTGAAGTTTGAGGGAGAGTGGGGGGTTGTTGTTGACATGCAAGCATGTCTATGCTTCATTGTCTGCCCCATCTGTCTGGCTTTATCACTACTTACCCACCCCCTCCCACCTCCACGGCTCAGCTTCACCACATCCTCCTCCCGAGCTTCACCCCCCCACATCCCCGTCAGCTCACACCCTCCTTTGTGCTGTGGTCAGCCCGTCCCTGCAGGCTGGCAGGCGATCGGGAAGCATCCACCCACAGCAACTGGTGGCATTGTTCGCATACGTGAGCACAGTTGTTTCCTCCTGAACACCTCACGCAGACTGTGGCATCTGCTGGCACTGAGGCAAAACCGTAAATAATGGGATAAATGCCGCTTTAGATTGGAATCAATTATTAATCAGTTGAGGCCAAGATTGATTATTTTGGGTTTAGAGCCATCTGAGCCTCCCTTTGTTTGGCTGCCCCACTGAAGTTAGCTGAAGAGAAAACATATAGGAAAACCTTAGCGTAGATGCAAATTTGTTCCAAGCTGGAAAATTCCCAGACGCATGGATGGCTGTGAATCCCTCAGGGAAAAGAAAAAAAAAATTGCACACATTCACACCAGACACGTCAAACGTGCAACTTGGCACATTGCATGTGGCCTCTCCTTTTACTCACACAGGCTTGTTGTGAAACATGTGAGACATTAAAACATTTGCAGGCGCTCCTGCTTCAGTCACATTGTCTGTGTTCCTGAGAGACAGGCACAACTGCAGGCAAACATTACAGTTTCGGTTCTGCCGCCCGACACAACAATTCTTCTTCACGTCAGCCAATTCCTCTAGTTGTTTTAAAAACAGAAAAAGGAAACATCACTCAAAAAGCCCTTTTCTTAGCTATACCCACAGCTCTCAGTTTTATACTCTGTCTTAAAAAATGTACTGAATTCATGATGTTTTACAAACATTTGGTTCTAAATCTGTGATGAGACATAGTGAATTCATTACGCTGTGGTTTCTACAAGTTATCCCCTTGTTATTCTTGCATTGCACACAATTACAGAGATGGCAACACATTTCTGGGGCTAATTTTGTGTATCAGTCAGACAGTAAATGAAACACAACAAGCTTTACATGTAAACCTGGCACCTAAAGAATCCATTGTGGGGTTAGAGGGTTTTTTTACTTTTTATTTTGTCAGAGTTGTAGTGTAGGACGAAGAAGAACGAACACTTCTTGTCACATTCAGTCTGACTTTTTAAAGCTTTCACTCCACAAAGCTAAATCCACTTCTTCGTTCTATGTTTTAAAACAATAACTGTCTATTGGGAGGAACTTCGGTTTTGATATCTTTGACTTTTTACATCACGCAGAACATACAAAGACTTTTCCAAAGTACAAATAATTACCTTTTCTTGTCCAAAAACATTTCCTTCCTTACATGAAAAAGGAAATGTTTTCGATACACATGTCAAAGCCCAGCAGATACAGAGGAATTCAAGATGGAAAAAAGGTTCTGTGAACATTTTTTCCAAGAACCCTGGCAGCCCCAATGGAAATCTTAGAAATAAATTACTTCCTAACAAAATAAAATGAACCGAATGACAATTGTTAACCACACAAAACTGCTGTTGATGTCCAACATTTCCCAACAAATTCCACAGCATTTAACAAGTAGCTATTAAGAATAAAGTTTCCGATAAAAAATAAATCAAAATGTAGATCTTAAAACCAGGCAAAGAGATGTGTAAATATGCTATTTTATTTTGACAAATGCTTTGGATAAGCTCATAGACTCCTGTCTTTATTAAGAGCTTATGAGAAACACACACATCAGATATATTATGGACACCATCTGACATCCAGTCAGCTTTCCACCCACCCACCCTATAATTTAATAGAATCCAAAAACTAGGCCAAGCATATGCATCCACAATCACAGGCTGCTTTTATGTACCACCAGGCGAAACGTGAATAATAACAGGAACCTTTAGAAATATGAAAATGTGGACGTAAAGATTTAAGTTATTTAATGCTGTCTGGGTTTTTACACAGTTTGATGAATGACATTTATTGAGGTAAAAGCCGTTTTTTCGATCGTTGGTTATTATGATTTGGTCAAACAAGTGAACGTGAACCTACGCTGCAAGAAAGGATGGAAGAAAAAAAGTGAACAAGACGAGAAAGAATTACTTTTACAAATTGTGAGAAAAGGAGGCCAGAGAAAACGTTAAGAGAGATAGGAAAAGAAGAGACTGGGATATGAAGTGGAACAGATGTTTCCCTCATGAGACGTATTAGAAGTTCAATCCTTCTGCCCACACTCTTATCCTGGGCTTTCATGTTTCCTGTGATGTAGGCCAGAAGAGCACACTTTGAAGTATTCAGAGTTTAGAAGCGTGTGTAAATAACAGGTTTATACGCTGCTCTTTTGTAACTGTGTCTGATATTTGTGCTTAAAGTTTAGTGTGCAAAGCTTCAATCTTTTTTTTCCAGCATAAATCAGCATTTAGCTCCTATAATGTGGGCCTGCCACCGCCTGTGTTTGCTTACGTGTATCTTCTCATGCGCTATTCTCAGCTAAGCAAGAATTAGTCGGCGGGTGTCCAACTCGCTGTGTGTTTGTGAGTACTGAACATACCTTTTCCTCCTGACATAAGTAGGCCAACAGGAAAAAAAAAGCACTGCAGGCTGGAATGTGTGGCAGGGGTCCAACCATTTCCACCCAAGCCTGGACTAAATACTACTAGAACTGATCTGAATAAAGGCTGAGGATTTAGTGAAACTGTCATTTTAAAAATCTCCAATATGAGTCTCATATTAAAAAAATGGATTTGGGTCACACTCCCCTGCATTGTGAATGTAGCCCTGAGATGACTGGGGTATGAAATGAGGATTTTATAAATACTGAATCTCTTAAAAGTAAAGATGGGCAGAGATTCATCAGTCTGCAAAAATGACATCTAAAATTAGAAGCTGGTGTAGATTTCCAGTCATCCAGGACGTGGCAAGGCTCCAGGTTACATAAGAGTCTCTCATGCAGGTAAAAAGATTTGGAACCCCGCTCTCTAGTTTTGAATTATGAAAAAGACCTGATGGTGATGTGTGGATCGATACTGAAATATCGATCCCACCAGTACCAGAACTTTATGCTCTAGAATCCTTTTTAAAATCAAAATATCAGGTTATATC
>JAVKLF010000053.1:6130916-6150188 GCA_034783495.1 Millerichthys robustus
ACACACACACACACACACACACACACACACACACACACACACACACACACACACACACACACACACGCACACACACGCACACGCACACACATACATACAGGACTTCTGCACAATGCGTGACCATGAGGGTGCTGAGACATACACAAAAGAGCAGGAAACTGCAAATTCTGAGGGTCAAAATAAACCAAGATTCACGAAAGACACAAGACAAAACAAAGTCCCAGAGGTCTCCAGAATGCACATCCACACATCTGAGAAACATTTCCTGAAAACAGATTATATTTTTCTGTTTTAAATAGGATGCAGCTCGTTACTCAAATTCAATTGTAGTGTGTATTTTTTTTTGTGTGTGTGTAAACTTGTTTTTTAACCTCCTGACCCACTTGTTTGTATGTTAATCATATCCTGTTTCTTTTTATTCTTACTTCCATTCCATACTTTGTACAAATGTAATGATTCAAATGTCCAAAACTTCATCTCTAATATTCATTAAAATGTCATTTTGTTTGCAGTTCCAGGTGAAAATGTGCAGCAGTATTTTTTAGGCGCACCTATTTCACGTTTTTCTTCAAGATTTAGTCGTTCTTTTATGGCAAATATAAAACACGTGCACAAGGATGCAAAGGAGAAAAAAAAGCTGAGTCAAAAACTGAAAGTTTACCAAAATATATCATAAACTGTATTTTTTAAATTTAGATTTCAAATGAAATGAAATTAATTCAAATCAAAAATGAAAAGACACTTTTTCTTACTTTGAGTGGGTCAGGAAATCTGATCATTTTTACTTAAAAAAACAGATCATGTAATACGCAGTCAATGTCGTAATGAAATTCAATATTTCCTCTTTGTATTTACCCAAAAAGAAATGAGCCAGTAACAATTTTTTTAAAGTTCAACAAACAACACACTCATTTAAAACTTCTGGATTGTCATGACAAAAAAAGGTAAATAGCCTGGTTAAAAGCAAAAGTATTCTTCCCAAACTGGAGTGATGTCATTGTGAGAGTTTAGGTGTGGCTCGGCTGGAGAGATCACCTTGCAGAAAAACAAGTTAGTGAAACTGCCCTTCCCACTTCTGTCCTCTGTTACCAGGAAGAGGCTCATCAGAGCAAACCACAAACTTTCCATGATGCTCTCCCTCCCCCTCTGCCTCATGTGAACCGAAGCAGGAAGTAGTCCGAGGCCTTGCTTCCCACTGGACGGCGTGGGCTACGGCTTGGCTCCTTATAAAACCAGCGTCTCTTCTTCTGTATTTTGTCTTAAAATCTCCTCTGATGTTCTTGATTCGTTCAGGGTTTGAAAGCAGACAGATTCTCAGGTTCTCAGCGCTGTACCTGCTTTTGATGTAAGAAAAATGTATTATTTAGATTCCCACTCAAAGCTCCTTCACACATCCTGAGTTATTTATGTTCTGTGCTCGGAAAGATGAGATGCACGGATTTTGAGTTGAGAGATTTAATAATGTTTTTTTCTACCTTTCTTCCTCTCCTAAACAAGTAACCTAAACTCATGTTTTGGTGTGTTTCTGTAACCTTTTTTTTTCTAACTGTGTGTATATTTTTAGCTGTGACATTTGAGACTGTTAGGAGTCTGAAAATGCCAGTAAACGTCAGCTTTAACTGGTAATTAACAAACGGACCCTTCAGATGATTGTGCAGATTTTTCTATGAACATGTGACAAATTGATTCATGTTGATTACCTGGGCTCTAACACTGGGTATGTTTTTCTTTAAACAGAAAAATATTACTTTGGGTGCAAAATATATAGCTACTGTAAACACATCCTAAACTCCTGCTAAAAACAGTCCTATAATTTCACAACACAAATAAGAAGTAGTGTTATTAAAGAGCATCTTGTTTTAGACAAGATGTTCCAATGAACATAAAATACATCTCAAATTAATTTAAAGAAAAAGTCTTGAAAAAAGAAATTGTCTATGGCAAAATATTTGAAATTGGTCTTACACCTCCAACCCCACCTTCGGTGAGTATCTCAGGAAATTCATCAAGCCAAAAATGTGGCATCTTAAATCTGGGACTACTTTTGTTGACACATGAAACCCCATTTTTCAAAGGTTGCGTAACTTCTATAAATGTCGGTGGTGGCGTGTGGCTCAGTGAGTACACGCGCTGTCGGCTGCATATGTTGTGTGACACGTTGCTGCTCTTGTGAAACAGCTGACTTGCCCCTTTTTAATTTTTATTTTTTTTGGGCCGAGCAGCTAAGTTTCAGTGCCTCGTGGATGAGTCATCGCATAAAACCTGAGAAGGTCACGTTATCCTTGCGTTGTTTGTGCATTATTATTATTGAAAAGATGCTCTACACTACTTTGTCTTAAGCCACGAAACATCTTTATTTCTTGCTGCTTTTTGTTCCCATGAAGCCAGTGCAATCACAGTATAAACTTCAAAGCAGAAACGTTGCAATTACGTTATCGTGTGTGCAGATAAAAAGGAACACGCAGCAGCAGCAAACAACAGCTTTATCATCTGCTCCTGTCATCCTGCTGAGCTACAGCTTGGAGGGAACGCTGTCGCCCTGTAGCTTCCCTCGCTTCAAAGCAGCAAATGAAAGACTGGGAGATGGCAAGAGCGTACATGTGAGAGGGAGAGTCAGCGATACCTACAGCTGTATGACTCACACTTTAAACACCCTCCAAAACAGCTGAGTATAAAATCCAGTCTGACCTCAAGCAAGCTGGTATTTCTCTGTAAACTGCTACTCTGGACGCAAGTTATGGCTCTGCAGAGCGCGGCAGTAAACGTGGGAAGAATGTGCAAACACACGGGCTGTCGTGGCTTGAAGCTGAGCTAACTGTGATCCACATATTGTTGACTTTTCCATCCAGTATCTCTGCAGTCACCAGGGCCAGTTTTGTGGATAAATCCCAAGACTTTACTCCCTCACAGTTATTTAATACTGTAGACATTTAGATTGGACCAAACCTTTGACCTCTTATAATTACATGTGATATATATACCGGTATATATATATGTACACATATGTGTGTGGAGAAGGTCTGGAGATGAACACTTACTGTGTGAACTCATGAAGGAGGACGAGACACGATGCAGGAGAAAAGGGGAAAGAAATGCAGATTTCTGTTTACACCACAAAAAAGGTGTTGACTGAGGTCCTCTGATAACTGCTTCACATTATTTCATTTGGCTGGGATGTTTATGAGCTGAAGGGAAGCAACGTTTGGGACAGGAGAATGAAAGTATAATGAAGACCCAGGTCTGGTCCCTTGCAGTGCTCCATAAAAATGCTGCACACTTAGACACTTGGTACATACTTATAGTAGCAGTAGATTTACTAATTAATAAGAAATAACCACCCATTTACTGCAGGCAGGAATCACAAATCAGAGTTATGGGCAAACTTGAGGCACCGTTTTTAAATATGGGGCTTATCTAAAAAACCCTTAATTGTTTCTGTGCCTCTTCTTCCACTGTCCTCTGAGATATAAAGTAGATTTATTTAAACTGGTCCTTCTTTTTAAAGTAAAACAATTCTCCTAATTGACGTGTGGGAATTTCTTGGTGGGTCCCTTTGCAGTAGTCAATCCATACAATGGGCTGCAGCTTTGTTTGCTTCACTTTTTACTGTCACTTCTACTGATGTGGGTGTTTTTTAAAGTTATGTTTTAAGCTGTAAATATTTAAAAGAGTAGAAGATGATCAGATTATATTTCTGAGAATGTGCTTTAATTCCATAGTCACCATTTTTAAAAATTTGCCATGGCAGACATTTGGGTGCTTCAACATACAAAAAATAAAACCATAAAATCTCTTTATTTTGTCACACTTCTAAAAGTGGGTGTTTTAATTGGAAGCTCAGAACATAATAACTGTTAAAAAATGCATTTTATTGCCCAGATTTACTTTGGTTTAGACTTTTTTTCCTTGCGTTTAATATGTAAACGAAAATCCAACTTGAATAAATCTTACAAAAGTCTTCTTCTCTTAAGATAATTTGCACAATCCTAGAGAAAAAAAAAGTATTTTCAACCAACAAACGCTGGCCAGTTTTGTCTCGTTTTGCAGACAAACACTTTGAGACTTACGCCTCCCTCACAGAGAAGAACTAAATCTGGTTGAGTCAGTGAAGGGATACATGCCAGGACATGTTACTGAAAAGCTTGCCTGATGATTAGTGTGTGTTACGGCTGGATCTGAAATGTGTGCTAAAAGAATAAAACCAGTGAGCTCAAATGTCACTTTTAGACTACATGGGTTCTTAAAGTTTAACAGAAAAAGTACGAGTAAAATGATATGCCTGAGCCCTCTTTAAAGGCTTCTCATATTATTAGGTGTTGAGTAAACAGTAATGTTAAGAGTTGGGACTGAACTTGAACCCAGGTCAAAGTCCAGCTGCCTTTTTTTTGTGTTACAGATGTAACATTGAAGAATTGTGTTGGGACGTGTTGAGCTGAATTGAGGGCGAGATAATCAAGGCGTGGGTGTGTTTGTGTGATGAGAGCGCGCATCTGCACAGGAGCCGCCTGTGATAGATGCTTAACTTCCTTCGGTCGGTGCACTGAATGTTCTCAGGCTTTCCAAACAATTAAGCATGAGACACCCTGCTATGGCTGAAGACATGACAGACTGGATCCAACTCGGACGTGTTTAATAGAAACAAGTGAGTCTGATTCCATGGTAACGGTCTGGAGACTGAAAGATTACTGGCTGCAGTATCAACCAAAATGTTGAATGAACCTGCAACGCTTATGAAACATTTCTTAAACAGTCACTGATCTTCTTTTCTTTACTTGAGAAGGACAAAATTGGCTGCACATAATGATTAGCCACTTACAGGGTGTGTATGCAATGAATGCTACATGGATTATGTTGAATCATTCAGTGCAGAAGCTTTAGATGTCACTGTACTGACTGTCCTTACTGGACAAATAGATTTTGTGAAAGGCTACAAGTAAAAACAGACTATTTAAAATTAATCTTCTTTTTGAAATTGCCCTGTGTGTAATCTGGTTCTTCTGAGAGTTTATGTTTTTTGTAACAGTAAACAGGCTTAAATCGGAGGGCTTAGATCTATGTCCGGTTGCCTCCAATTTAAGCCTGTCTGCTGTCGTGATAACCCGGATAACTGAGAATTTGCACAGGCATGTTTTTTATTTATACATCAGGGTTAAGTTGCAGAACAAACAAACAAAAACGTCACGAAGAAAGCCTAAAAATACAAGTAAATGGAGCCCAAGTTCAAAGAAAAACTTGGATGGAAAGCTAGGATTAAAAAGTTTCAATAAGTGAGAAGAAAGATTTTTGCTTCTCTCACTGATAACACCCTGGATTATTTCTGTCGTTTGATATATAGAGCCCCAAATTAATTTTCGCCTATCTAAAACTGAAAAGTGACATTTAAACTGTACTCTGGCCACTCAGCCTCTCAGGACTGCTGCAAAGAAAACCTCATTTTCTCCTGTCAGCTGAAGTGAGTACACAAGGCTATAGAATATGACAAGCACTGTATGTACCCCATCTAACACACACACACACACACTCACACACACACCTGTTCTCTCCAAGCAGCAGTGTGTTGCGAGGGACCACCCGGATGAAGGCTTTGACGGGGCCCTGCCTCTCTGTCTCTGCAGTAATTAAATGAGCAACATCGCTGAGCAGCACTCAGGAAATTGGCCCCCACGCTGCTTTTATCTACCGTCAGTGGTTTCAGGAGGCAGGTAAAGGTTGAAGCAGAGAGAAAATAAATTAGAAAATGGTTGAAAAGAAAGGAAATGAGAATGAATCCAGAGAATCTTAGCCCAGAGACAATCTGGGTAAAACCTGTCCCACCACCTTTCTTGTCAGAGTCTTTTGATGTTGCAGTCATTCCGTCAAACAATGAAACATTTTCTGTTGGTGTGATAAGGCTGTGGTGGCCATCGTGAATTGGCTTGGCTTCAAAAATGAATGAGTTGTCGATGTACATGTAATGATTACTGTCTGAGTTTTATTATAATCCATTCAGGGGACCAAGAGTTACAGCAGTTACAACAGAGAATAGTCGCTCTGCCCTGCTTCGAGTTGGTTATAATGTCCACCCTGCTTTGGGCTGTGATCCAGCCTGCAGCAAGGGACTTTGATGAGCGAGCTCGTCAAACGAGAAGCAACTGCAAGTCATCATATTTCTTCAGATCTGTTCTAGAAGGCCTCAGGTGTGTGTTCATCCTTGTGCATCCTCCAGTGATGGCCCTGGTTAGATACAAGGTGACACTAATTGCTTCTCTTCTTGCAGCAGCAAACGGTTGATCAGGTGTTGGCCTGCTGCATGGCCTGGGAGGTGGGACTTACTTCAACCTTGCCAGGCTTTTGCTGATTGACTTTTTTTGGATTAAGTCACCTGCTGCTCATATTAGACACTGAAAACAAACAGCGCAGCACATTCATTTGGTGGATCCCTTATTGGTTATACATGTGTAACAGGGTTAGTGTTCAAAGCTAAGTGAGACAAAAAGCAGAGTGAGGTGTGAAACGTGACATAGAAAAAGGAAAATGACAGACCTAAAGAGTCAAAAAAAATATATTAGTTTTTAATAATATATACTTTTTATTTTTTAAGTATTCTGCTCGATATTACATATACCATTCCATTATGATCACTTGAAACAATATCAAAAGAATGAGATCTTGTGCCTCAATGTGCTTACAGGTATAGATAAAGGTGGAAGAAATAAATACAACATGACAAAGATTGCTGCGTTGCGTGTACTATTTAAAAGACCTGAATGTTGTTTTGTCCACCATAAAACGACAGCCTAAAGAGTCATTATGTTTACATGCCTAAGCACAGCAATTCGTGGATTTAAGTGTCTAAATCTTGCTGAATATGGAAAACTGACTGCCAATAAATAGTCCCTCCAGTAACTTCATTCATTTTTTACATTTACTACACTGTAAATATCATGTACAGGCAGCTTCCACAGCAGCCAGACTTAACATGAGTCCAGACTGAATTGCCTCCCAAGAACAGAGTCCCTTGTTCCTGTATCAAGTCTGAGCTGAAGCCTCCACTTCTGAGGGGTTTTTTCCTACCATGAGGTATCAAATCAAAACAGGAACAAGTTACTGAAGTGTAAAATGCCTCCTTTGTGTATAACAAAGCTGCTCTTTGAAGATTAGTTCTCTATTAGACCTGGACTGGATTTCGTTGGTAGCACAAACCGACCTAAAAACTGGCCTTTCTGGGGTTTTTTGTTTGTTTGTTTCTTTTTTGTGTGAGGGGGGGATTCTCTCTTTGTTAAATAATCAATAATCAGATCAAATTTTCTCCATTTTCACGCTCCAAAAAGTAGCTCTGCTGCACTGTACTGACATAACATCGGCCTTAAGTCCTTGAAAGAGAAGCATGGCAAAGAACAGTTACAAATTAAATGTAGAACTCACTTTAAAGCATTACAGAAATTTTTTTTTAGAAACAATTCCACAGTCAGAGTAAAACATAAATGCTGGATTAACCCGTCATCTGATGATAATGAGGGTCTAATTTTGATATAGACTCTGAGGCTCAACAATCCAGCTTTTTTAAAATAATGACATTCTTGTCGAATGATAGGAAATAAATAAACCAAAATTAGTAAAAAACAAAGGTAGGTGTTTCTCTCAATCGCTTTAAACACACGTTAGAGCATAAATGTTAAAATGACAGAGCAACCTGTTGAAGCTACCCCATCATTTATGTATCACGTAACAAAGGGAGCATGACAATACCTAAACACACATCTCTACACACACAGCTTCAAAGCTTTCATCAACTGAAACCCTCAAAGACTGGCTAGCCAACAAAATCCAACCATATGATACAGTAGGTGAGAGGGATGAACAGCAGCTTGTGTTTGTAAAAGATAAAACTCAGCTTTGTAGTCCTGCTGTCGTCAGGAAACTGGGCAATTTGCACCAACCCTCGAGGTGGAACTCAGTGCAAAAAATGTGCCATTAACAGCAGGAAAAAATGCTTTTTAAAGACTTTATGGACATCTTACAGCTGCTGGGTGTCTGGGTGTCGCTCTCTGAACGAGAACTCTGTGTTTGACGTTACGGCACATTTTACGAGCCATTTGATTTTAGTCAAACATAGTGAATCTGTGGTGCATTTATACTACACAACACGATGGTATCTATGAAGGAGACCCACACAGAAGCTCACCAAGTGAAGGATGATGTGCCCCACAGGGGTCCGTCTGTCAGCTAGCAGCTATTGCCATGGTGACAGGTACTTTGAAGCATGTCACCTTCATGTGGCTGCATTTTGCTTTTGTTCTTGGTAATTAAAATGGATTACCAGTGCTCCTTTTTAATGCTTTTCCACATTCATTTTTTTCCCTCCAGAGCAGACAAAGGACATGAACTGGAAACAATGCGAGAACAAAGACAGAGATGCATAAATATTCTCCTTAACTGAGTCTTATGCCACATTTACCCCTTTATATTTAAGCGAATTTAAATATTAATTCACTGCACAAATGCTGCAGTAGATTTGGCATTATCACTGCAACACATCAGATTTTATTGCCTGTGTAGAAAGATGATGATGCAATGTAAATGTTGATTTACTCATGATGGAATAAATTACTAAATGGGCTTAAAACGGGCCTGAATGAGTAAGCTGTTCAATGCATTCAGCAGGTCAATGTTAGCCCAATAAACTGACTAGAATTAAGATTTGATCCAGAAAAGACTGAAATGGCCACATTCATAATGACATTTTTTTTATTAACAAACACGTGGAATTAGGAACTCGAAAAACAGCAAATTTCATGAACACATTTTTAAGGACGACACTTTGAAACACTTGAATAGCAGCTGAAGGAACCAGTTTTTCAAGTTGAACTGTTGTCCCTCTGTAACCTCAGGAGATTTTCTAAGAATTCTGCTTACCTGCAAGGTAAAACAAAGACCTGTGTGAATAATATAAATACTGAATAAGAACTGCTTCTCCAAACCGGACTCCAATCTCTTCATTAAAAGCAGTGGTGTCCTGGTCTTTACGGGACACTCTTGCAGTTTCTGTTCTGATCTGACTCTGATCTGATACACCTGATTTAATCATCAGCATGTCCTCGAGGTCTGCAGAAGCCTGTTAATTATCCATTTGTTTAAATCAGGCATGTTTAAACAGAGGAACATCTAAAACATACAGATAGGGGCTTTTAAGGAGTATGATTGGATGCCACTCCACCCTTCTTGGGAAAAGTTTAATAACTTTTGACCAAGTCTTATGACCAGGTCTTCTTGGTTTTTTATTTGCATTGTGCTTGTGGTATATACAAGTCTTTTTTAAAACAATTTATTCTTCAACCCAGCAGCACATTATAAAAGTGCTTTTGTTATTTGATGCATTCCAGGCCTAGTGATTAATGATAGCAAACCAGCTAATAGCGCACTTGTAAATTGGACTTGGAAACCAACCACCATGTGCTTTGTCATTCCACAGTCAATAATTTACAATAATTAAAATGCAAAATGCAAAAACTGGGACGGCATGTGAATGATTGAAGCATTGACACCCAACACTGATGACAAGGTGGTTATTTTCCTGTGACGTCTCATCCCAAAGTATTCTAATCTACATTTTATCCCATTGTAAGATTATAAGAAAGATCATAAAGAAGCATAACACCAGAACTAAATAGTCTAAGTTTCCATCCTTTTAATAACTGGCGTCGTTTAGAATTACAGGAGGCTTTAAAAAGCCTTTGGTTAAAATGTCTGGACTGCTGTATAGGAGTCAACCTTGATCTATAATTTCAGAAGTGCTGCAACGACAGTGATGGATAACCCACAGAGAGGATGAAGAGGAGTTAAAAAAAACAGAAGAGGAATATTTTCAGGCACACGGGGGGTGGGGGGAAGTAGATATTCAAGTGGATGAAAGCCACAAAGGGGAAGGAGAAATTAGCTCCAAGCACACTGTGTGAAATCAAAGCTCCCAAGTCTCATCTGTAGCCATTTTCTTTCCAACAGAAGTGTTGCAGATGGGGGATTAGGTAGCAAACAGTGCCAGGGAAATGGAAAGCGAGAAATGCAGCAAGGATGGGGCAACATGAGACAAGCAAGAGGGGGCTGACCTAGTTGGAATGGCAATTTTTAATACAGCTTCTGAATCAGCAAAGGGGAAGAAATAAGAGGAAATGAAAAAAAAAAAAGAATGAGATGATACTGGCTGCTCTAGCAGTTTCCAATCAGGCAGTAATTGAACAACTGAGGATTTGCAAGTCTATATTTCAAAACAGCTCTTTGAAGAAATATTATAAATCAGAATGTAAAGAAACCAATCAATCTTTATGAATGATTTATCAGCATTAAATCCTTAAAAAAAAAAACTTAACGCATCTTGTGTCGTGACACAAGTGAAGTCCTCAAAAGCCTTTAGTTTTCATTCATATTCCCCTTAGTGTCAGCTCAGACATTTTAAATCCACTGATAATTACCTGTCATGTTTTACAGGAAGGAGATTAATAAATGTGAAGAAATGGA
This sequence comes from Millerichthys robustus, assembly GCA_034783495.1. NCBI lineage: Eukaryota > Metazoa > Chordata > Actinopteri > Cyprinodontiformes > Rivulidae > Millerichthys > Millerichthys robustus. Next base: position 6,141,411 of record JAVKLF010000053.1, read on the forward strand.
GGAGCAGGAATGTAAAGGGACATATGGCCGCAGGGACTGAGAGGAGGGATTGTACGCCTTAGTTGTATTTGATGGATGTGTCACAGAGATGAATGGTCAGCGTGTTTTAATCTTAGTATTCTGGCTGAGTAAACACAAAGACATGGACACAGGGTGTATTTGCAGAAAGGTAAAAACGGAGGAGTCAGACTTGTTAGTACGGGTTTTTGTTTGTCGCTATGAAGGCGTTCAATTTTATCGCAGAGGCCTTTGTCAGAAAAATCAAAAGCAGTACCAATGTTTGATTATTTATTCCGTTTTATTTCCTAAAATTCAATATAGCAAACATTAGAGTGTTTGCATTTTTATACTCTAATATTTATGTGATGAGTGCATCCCAACATTGATGTCAAAGGACACCTTTTTTCAGTATTTTGTGGTTTGTCAAAGCAGCAAGTAGAGCAGGAAGTACCCAATCTGTTTAAAGGTGACACTAAGTAATCATGGGAAACTGTGAGCATTGTCATTTGATGAGAAGACTCAGATTTGTGACTTTTTAGAATATGAAGAATATGCACAGCATCTTCACTTTTAGGATTTTTTTTTCCCTCAAACAAACTTTAAAACTTTTACCAAAATCTGATTTTATTAGATATTTTTTCAGTTGTTTTATTTAGAATTTTATATTACATTCAAACTTTCTGAGCAGCTTTTCAGTTTTATTAGCTCGCTCCACACCTGTTCTGAGTTTATTGATTTGTTGTTTTGGTCCTACTCTCCGCAAACAGCTTGTTATCTGTCATGACTCATTCTCTAGCCTTTTTGTTGCCAGATTACATTTAAACACAAGAAGCGTCAAGTTTTTCAGCTGTTTATATTCCGTGTCGTCCTGCTTTTTCAGACATGTTTTGTTTTTTTTCCCCATGCGAACCGTTTTGTCGTGAAGCTGTTTTCAGACCGATCTGCAGCTGGATTCCACTTTTCGTCCTAAATATGCCCGTATCTGTTCCAGACACCGTTAACTTAAAACCATTTGGAGTTCTTCCTGGTCAAGTCTATGCAGAATACAGGCGGTTAGACCCTTTTTAAGAAAAGATTGGGTGTTTTTTCATGAGCTTGCTGACAGGATGAGGCAGAGATGCAGGGGGGACAGTACACAGTGTGCTCTCTCCTGGGTGAGTCACCAAATGATGTAACCCCACTTCCATTAACACACACACTTACACACAAGTATTAAATAACTAGAAGGAAAGGACAAAAGGTAGAGACGGTAGGACACTGCCAAGCCACAAGAAGGGAAATCATACAGTTGTACAAATATGAGATATTTTTACTTCATGTGCACTTTAACATTTTATAGTCATTCAGTTTTTTATTGACATGTAAAAAATTAGAAACTAGATGAACCTAAAAATAAAAAAAAAACTAAAGATGCTCCAATCAAGATTATTTTTTGGCATTACGAAACAACACAACCTTACAGAATACCAGTCATAATTACATTAAAATGAATAAAATCAACATAATATTTTGCTTGACACGTCAGCAGATCTATATTGCAGTAAAACACTTGCAATATAAGCAGTTACCCACAATGTAGGGCCAAAAGGGACTTGATACGCTTATCTAAATTCATTTTCCTGTGCTCTCGTGGTAAGCATGACTAAGAAGTTTTTCCGTACGCATTTAGATTTCTAACGCAATTGTCTCTAAAACTGTCCACCCTGCATCAAGCAGACTAATGTGGAAACTTTAATGGCAGACGGGAAAAACACCAACAGTGCATATGCTCATTAGCCTGATTGTCTGAAGGAGAAAATGCAAGACAGGTGAAAATGCAATAAAAACTTTCTGTGTGAAAGGGGATCTCTCCCCGAGCTAAAGATCTTTCTGCCCCGCTTTGCTTCATCTGCAGAGCATAAAAGGGTCTGAGAGGAGAAAGGGAATGATGTCATTCACGCAATCGATGGAGCCATGAGCCCACTTGATGCGATTTCTGCTAAATTTATTAGCGTCATACACCACAGGAGCCTTAGGGGGTGAGGCTGAGGGTGGGGGTGATTATAGCATGACTGAATCCCCTCACCACACCCTTGTGCACATTCACATTCTCATTTTGCTTGCAAAAAACAGTTTGTCTACAAAAACATTCGATATAGCCCCAAAATGGAGGAAAATAAGGGAAAGATAAACATGTGTTAAAAAAAGAGTCACTCCAACGCTCTTTGTTCACGGCTCTATAAGGGTTAAGGGTCTTTGTGCCTCTGTGGTGCTGACCTCAAAGTCTTATAAATAAGAGATAACCCCCTCAGACATCAGAGCAGCCTGGGAGCTGTGGGAGGATTGAATCCACGTGAGCTCATTGTTTGTGTCTTGTTGTTTTCCCCCATGTGCTGTAAGATAAAACTGAGACAAAAGCATAGGATGGCTGGGAGCACAAAGCTTTCCTATAATGAGTCTTGATACATATTTACCAGAATTTTATGATCATTATATAGAAACAGATTGTTTATGTGTCTGGACTGTTCATTTTAAACTCAGAGATCATAAAAAAATCAGTAAATCCTTTTCCACAGCGATACATTTAATGTGAACAGTTTCATCACATTAACATGAACTGGAGGTCTCTAATTCTTGAGGTGATGAGTTTTGCCCCAGAATGATGTGACGTAAAAATTAAAATAGACGTTATCATTATAATAACCAAGTCTGTTGGAGGTTTTTTGTGTTCTGCATGTGAAAGTCTTCTTTTATTTTCTAACTATAAGGACATTTTTGGTGCCAAAACCTGAGAAGAAACTTAAAAATGTCAAAAGCCTAAACATACAGCCTAAAAAGGCACAAATGATGCAAACTGATTTTTGAAGGTTACAGTTGTGTAAGATTTTGTGTCCTATCTTAGAAGTAAAACAAACAGATCATTTTATGTTTCCATCATGACAAAAGCAACATATCATGACCTTTGCAAGTGTCAGGATCATTGTTTTTTTGGTTATTGTTTAATTAATTACCTTGTGTTTATTATTAGGTTTATTTCCTTTTGGTTTTGGCGTTATTTTTTTTCTGTGGTTTGGGATTATTGTGCTCTGTTTTGTTACTTGTGCTGTCCTACTTTTGTGTTTTCCTTTGTGCCATTAGCCTCTTAGTACTTTTCAGGTCAGCCTGTCACGCCCATCTACACCATTTTCCCTTTTTTCCCCCCAGTCACAGCTGCAGCCACTCCAGTTCATCAGCTCTGGTCTATATAGACTCTCAGTTTTCTCTCCACCAGCAGTTGAAAGCGTTGTGCAGTTTACATGTCTGGACCGATTTTCCCTGCACCTTTATGTGGCGCTCCCTTGGTTTTGTAAGCTCTGCTGTCACATCAGTCTTTTTGTTTTGTTATTTTTGAGCTCCTCAAGTCAGTCTGCAAGCTTGGGTCCAAACCTCTATTTACAGTGACAAGTACAGTGAACTACTTATGTCCAGTTAAACCTTGTAACCTGCCCAACAAATGGGGTTTACATAAAAGATATACATTTTAGCATTACAATTGAGCTCAGTGTTCTGTAGCCATAGGCAGGTGATGTTGGAGTGTATGAATTTATCAGAATTTGCATTCATAATTCAGTCCCAAACTTTGCTTTCTGACAAAACGTTTGAAGAAAATTTAGAAGGAAATAACAAAAGGAAAGGGAGATTTCACATGACCACACTGCATCTGCCCTGCTAAATTTAAAGAATTCTCCATAAAGTGTTTGCTTTTGTAAGAGGAGTGTTTTACATTTGTGGAAAGACTTACTTGTCTCTTACTCATGTAACCTTTGTGGAAGAGGATGAAGGTGAAGCCATGGCGAGTTTGACACTGAAGCCTCCCTGGAGGCCAGCCAGAAGGTAAACATAACCAGTGATTACAGGGGTACAAGGTCCAGTGGCATCCCAATGTCACTCGGACTGCCCTAACCACAGGTATTGTAGGGTTCTGGTTCAGGGAACACAGGATTTATGTGATTGAGCAAAAGCAAAGAAGACCGTGACCTCTCGAGAAAGTCCAGCTACTATGGGGTGTCCAAACACATGTCTTTGTGTGTTCGTCTCCGTGCCAGAGGTCACTGGGTTTGTTGTTTTACGTTGGTCTATGCGACCACTCACAGTGTCAAGCAGAATGTGTCACACTTCATCACGACCAATTGCGCGACCTTCACAGTGAGTCACAAACTTGTGCATATATGCGAACACACATGCACAAACACCTGATTTATGCATGTTGCTGTGTGCACAAACGTGTGCTGTAGGTCATAAATCAGTTTATGCAAAACATCTAGATGGTAAAGGTGGTTTGATGTTTAACTTTAAGAGCTTTTTTTGGGGGGGATAAATGCCCCCTCAGGCTTCCTCTTGAATGTCATTCTATGACTCAAGGAATTAAAGCTGGAAAATAAATACTAGCTATATAAATCATTTCAGAATAATCTCTATATCCTATTTCATGCCAAAGGTACAGCTGCTACATATTTAAGATCTAACTTCATTGTTTAGGATGGTGATGCAAGAAATGAACAAAAATATTGTCAGACAGTATAATTAGTCTAGGTAGTTGTCAGATATACATTTTAAGTGTTTTTGAAGGCTTGCCATGAAACAATCAGGATTTTTTGTATAACTTTCAAATTCTTTTTACAGATATTATACATTTTCATACACTTACATAAAAATTAGATGTTTTAGCAATCTAATGTATTGTACAGTTTCCATCTACCTCTTCTGTGTTGCAGCAGCTATTTTTTTCACCAAATGGCCTCCTCTAGCTCATTAAGGGATAAAATGACTTGACTGGTAATTCATGTTTGTCTGCAGCTGTACAAAGTTAAATACAGTTTGCAGTGTATCTTAATTCTTGATGCTGACCATGGAGGTCAATAACAGTACAGTGTAGCCACAGAGCGAGACAATGAACACTGGTTTTCTTTCCTGGCTGCTGGGGGACATTAGCAGAGTCGATTGTGCTACAGGAATTGGTGACATCATTCAGTCCCTTAGAAAGGCACACACACACGCACGCACGCACGCACACACGCACACACACACACAAGCTCAAACCTATTCTTGGTTGCCATTTCTGCCAGCCCCATAGCTCTAAAAGAAGCCCCTCACAAAGCAGAAGGTCAAAAAGTCCCATGACTGGGGGTGGGTGGAGAATTCTGTTGACCTACATCACAGAAATCATCAACAATGGCTTTTTGACGAGTCTTTGCGACAACTTCTGCGCCCGGACACAGGCCCAGTACAACGTTCCAGTAAACATGCTCCACCACAACCTGCATCTGTCACTCATGTATAATAGTCGGCCTGTTATCGGGCATTTGTACCAACCCCCACAGAGCCGTCTGCTACGGCCGGTGGAGGGGGCTTCAATAGGCCTCTTATATCTGCAGGGAGAGACGGCCAGCACCAAACAAGACTGGCACAGAAAAGGAACAGCGTGGGCACGTGGGAAACGCATGGGCTCATCTCGTGCTCCAACACAATAAGTTTTAAATTGAGCGTCTGTTGGGCAGAAAACAAAACAGGTGGATGAATGAGGCTGTGACATGTTGACCCCTTTAAGGCTGAAAAACAACAGTGGATAGAAGACTCGTGCAAAGTTACAACTTAGAAAATTCATTGGAAGTTTAAAAAATTAAAAGATTGTTTTGGAAAAATCCCGCTTTTATGTGGTCAAGGCCTATAAGTCGCTTAGAAGTTTTGAAATTTGGCCGAGGCCGTAATCGAAACCCGCGTCACATAATGGCTGACTGTTATGTGATGCAAATCACAGAGTCTCGCGAGGCTGCAGAGAGCCTCTGTGTAGGATCTGGTCTCTGCTGTGTTTGCATGTCCTGAGGGTTTGCTGTGGAACATGACAGCTGAGGGGTGTAGAGTGGTTTGGAAAAACACAGTCGACACTAAAAAGTAAAACCTTTCTCTAAATCAACAAAGATGGTCACAGACAGCGGATAATGTGTGCAGGTTCCTTATCTGTCAAACTGCTCTGTGTACCATAACAAGTTCGTATGATAACCTCAGCAGTCCTGGAGTTTGTGTTCGGGAGCGAAGGATAAGAGTGTATATATGGGTGTTTACAAAATGGATGATGTATTTGTGCATGCGCCTGATAATAAACCGTCTTCTCGAACCGTTGCGTTTGCCCACGCTGATTACATCTGTGCCTCCTCCAGCGCAATTAGTCTCGCCCCGCCTTGTTGTAGTATGATCGCACACATGGCGTGCACATTCGCAAACACGTAAATTAAACTTTACCCGTGCACAGGCGTGTGACGTGTAAACATTTGAAGTACAGCAGAGCTGAGGCACACTAAACTTCCTCTTTCAGCCAAAATGTCAACAAAAAGGCGTTCCTTTTTCTTACCCATGCAAATCTAAAAGCCCACATGCATATCATGGACATGATGAGCTCATACCTTCCTGTGCTCCTGTATGCTAATGAAAGGCTCTGTGTGAATGGGTTGTCAGGGGGGTTATAATTACAGAGCTGCGGAGGAGGGCAGAGGAGCTGTGATGAGCCGTGCAGCCTGGTAGGTCCTCAGACAGGGACACTGAAGGACTCTGCGCCTCCTCATTCAGCAGCAACGTGGTTTTGAGAGAACATATGCAACCCTTTAAAACCAGTTGCTGTAGAAAACACGTGAAGGTGCGAGTGGACAAACCCCGGAGGTTTTCATACCTGTTTACATTCCTGAAATGTGGTTTTTGAAGTTGCTCAGCTCGGTGGAGGTTGTGTGGGCTGGTTAAGGAAAATGACAAGCCTGAGCAGAAAACAAGCAGGAGTTCGTGGGGGGTTGTTTGGCAATGTAAACATAATTTTTAACAAAAAAAAAAAACTGAGCTTGAGTTGTATTAGTTGCCTCCATAACAAAAACATAGATTCAAGGCTGTGAGAAGTAAGGGTGCAGTGGTTGCTGCTGCTCCTCTTATAGATGCCAGAGGATTTATGTGTACAAATATATAGCTAGAGAACATGTCATTGTATGGATTTGGTATTATAATGTTCTTCTTATGGCTTTTTAGGGCAATACAAATTCCCACACAGTGCTGGCAACCACAGACTAAAAAAGGTTTTGATGACTCTGCATGGAACAAATTCAAATATGACAAGAAAAAAAGGCTCAACTTTATTTTTTTTTTTTTGTGGCAAAACCCTCGTTATGAAGCCGTGTTGCTAATACATTTTGCTTTTGCTGGAAGGCATTTTGTTCAAAACACATCTGCTGCTGCTGCCTGATTTTTAGGCCATAAATAAGAATATTAAAGTGCTTTGGTCTCATGTTGGAAACAAACTGCCGTTTTTATCTTTTCCTTTTTGTCTCCTGGATCAAAGCAGAGACAAAGAGTAGACACAGTGGAAGAAAAGCACAGAGACACTTGTGGTGACTTGTGAATTGGCCCTTTTAACGTCTGCTGGCGACTAAATGACCTTTGTACTGCTGCGAGAAATTTGCACAAAACTCTTTGCTGCAGTTTAGTGATCAGAACTTACTGCACAACAAGACCGAAGCCCCAAGGACAATAAGAGACAATAATGTTAACTCAAAATGAACAAAAGAAAGAGAGGGAAAAAAGTGCATTCGTGTTTACAGTTAAAGTTCCCTGTTTGGTCTGCTTCCCTTTTCTTTTCTCATAATAGGTCCGTCAAACTCCCCTCTTCTGTTCGTATGCCACAAACCAAAGCTGGGACATAAAAACAAACAAAAAAATCCCCACACTTTTTCTGAAAGAGGACACACTTATATTGTCCTTTAGCCACCAGCAGAGAAATCTACCTTTGTCCCTGGAATAGTAACAGTGAGGTCATATTTCTTTTTTGCTTTTAAAATGTCAAATATAGCAAAACGGCACATTTTTTTGTTTTTGTTATAAGGGGACATTTTCTTGGGCTTCAGATAAAACAGAAACACATGGGACTTGCCTTGCAGCCAGTCACTCACACACACAGGCACAGCCATTTGGTAAATAGGTCCTTTGTCTGTTACAGTCTATCAGTCTGACCACTAATTAGACAGGGCCCGGGAGGAACGGGGTTAATGTACAGCCTCAGATGGAAGCAGTGGGGCAAAAGAAGATTATATAGACAGAATAATGCAGAGCTTACAGAACATGAATGAATACGTCTTCAGGGAACTTTTAAAGCAGTGGCCCTGATTCTTTTAGCTTTGCAGCCTTAAAAATAAATCTACTTATAGCTGATCCTTTAATGAAACTCACAGTTTTTGTAAAGGCTCTGCTCTTTTGTTCTTTGGAGAGAGTCTGGACCACAAGGTTGTAATTAAGCCATTAAACTTTCCTTGGTCATTTGCTTAAAAAAAACAAAAAAACTTCAAAACATATCCACTGAATGGTTTATGTACATAGGTATTGAATTCTGCATTTTTGCTGGCCTCAGATTTTACCAGATATAAATTTTTTAATGCAATCGATTTGGGCCCTGGCACATCAGACTCCACAGGATATCACTGAAACAGAGAAATTCAACAGAAAGCATTGCGTCACCTATTCTTCCAAGGAAGCAGTTTTAAACACTGCGGGCATTGTTGCACTCCAGTTTGCTTTAGCTCAGCACAGATTTGGTTATATTAGAAGAAAAACAAAAGCATAAGATTGAGTAAGTGTGGATGAAGAAACTATTGTCATTCATATCATGTCGATACAACAATATGATCCAACATGACAGTTCTTTTTCTCCTCCTTTTTTACAATGTTTTATGTGTAGATCTGCTTATGTCGACACTTTACATTTGTGTTCCAGGAGGCTGCCTTAAATGG
>JAVKLF010000053.1:6169785-6182025 GCA_034783495.1 Millerichthys robustus
AGCATGGAGTTCAGTTTGGAGAGCATTGTCAAATCTGACACCTGCTCAACTGAATGCAGGAGCCCTGCATGTGAAACTTGTATTTCCAATCTGTTTATTTATCTTATAATTGTCTGCTGTGTTCGCTCCCCACACAGTCTGGTAGAAGGAGCACAGTAGAGGTCTGCAGATAAAATATAGACTGCGCCCTCATCATGTGAACGGTCCAGTCCAGCTTAGTGTTCAGATCTGTTCCCAGGTACTGGTTTCTGAAGATGATCTTTGCATCACCTCTTTATGTGTAAAGTGTAAAATCTGAAGAAAATTAGTAAAGCTAAATGCACTAAATTGACTCATGCAAATATCCCAAAACACTTATTTTAGCCAACAAACTTCAATTTGTTTAGTTATTTTGTCTTACCTTACAATGCTCTGTTACAACTGTTAATAGTGGTCAAAATTAAGCAGAGTGATTACAGGTAGTTTGTGTTAAAACAATAAAACAAATATTACTACTAGTGTTTGTTTATCACAAAATGATTTATTGAATTTATAATAATGAACTCATTGATGTAGACATAGTATAAAAACAACTGTTTCAGCTATTTGTTATCCATTAATCCAACTGACATGCTATGCAAAGAAAATATTTCAAATTCTAATGCTGAAAAAAATAAGTAAGTTGATGCCTATAATGACTGATCTTCATTCTATAAGCCTACCTTTTTCTAATTTTACCAAATCCAACAGCATGCAGAATTTTGTCTTTTGGACATGTACATTTTTAGAATTGTTTCAGGTTTGATTTTTGCATTAGAAATATAAAAGTCAAACAAAAAAAAGTACTGTGCAAATCCAAAGTAAAGCAAACAGAGTTAATAAGTTACCAGTTATTTTTTTATAATTCATAGCCACAAGTTTTGTTCTCAACTCTTGGTCTCAAACTTCAGCAGGTCCTTGATTGGTGTGTCAATGAATAAGATCCTGGTAAAAAAGGAACACAAAAGCATTAGCATGCCTATAAAAAAGGCCAAGGTCCTACGATTTAGCTGATTGTAAAATAAACAGAAGCGGTTCTAAAGCTGTCATAAATCACTATTACTTCATCTGAGTCCTGATGGCCGGCTGTACCATTGATGCTGGCGGCACTTTCAAGATCAGTTGCGATGCCGTTATTGTCTTCCTGTAGGCGTAGGTTAGAGAAACTATACGCAGGTGCCCTAAAAGCACACAGAGGTCAGCTCTCGATGATCTATTTGTATTCAGTTTTATCTGAAGGAGCTTTTTTCTCTAACTCACCTGGTTCTATTAACCACTCTCCTCACTATAAGAACTGCAGAGACGATGGCTACCAGGATAATCAAAGCTGCTCCTGCACACACTAGGATCAAGACCAGCCTCTCTGTCTGAAAAACACAAAATTGGATTAAATCTGAGAAATGCTTGAAGCATGATCAAGCAGAGAACTATAGCAAGCTATTTTTTAATATTTTTTCTATATATCCTTAACATAAAGTATAATTTTCCTCCAAATTGCTCTTCACCACACTGCCCTAGTTGCAAACTGATTCACACTAGTTCAGCAAACACTTACTAGTAACACTTTTCTGTCAACTGGTGGCACTTCAGCCATATTAGTCGGAGCAGAAGTCAACCATTTTGCCGCACTAGTAGCCCAACTAGTAGAGTTTCAAATAGTTGGCTATTTACTAAACTAGTCAACCACTGTCATAAAAATTAAATAGTAGGCATAAGAAAACCTGATTTGTTAAGTAGTCAACACTAGTCAACTAGTGATTATCAAATATGAGCAGTAGTCACTAATGCCAACTAAAAATTGAAGTAGTCGACTGGTAAAATCGAAAAGGTTCACTAGTTGGGCAACAGTGCAGTTAGTTGAGAAACGTAGTAAGACTGTTGAACCAGTGTGATCAAATGAGAAACTAGTGTTGGGTTGTTGAAAACGGACAAAGTTAACAATCGATATAAAATAAAAATAAAAAAAAAACTCTACAAAGTTCGCTCACTGGTGTGTCAAAGTGTAGGACCGAAGATGTCGACTTTGTAAGGGTTCCAGAACTAGGTCCACATGGATGGATGACTGTCGGAATGTTGACATTAGGCGCGAATCCCCCCTCACATCTGTTACTTGGGACCTTTCGGTACCTGTAAACACGCAAGCAAATGAAGTCAGATGTGAGTTAGCTTTGAAACAAACAAAAAAAATAAGAGATGCAGGACTTCTAGGGTGAAAAAGGAGACAGAATTACCCTGCAGTGAGAAGCTTATCCTCCTCTCCGTTCAAACAGATGTCAAGGGTTTTGTTGGCGACGACTGGTTGTCTCACGCACTCTGAGGTGTTGACATGGCGATAATAACCATAGTCACTGTTGGCATTGAAAGGGAGAGGGTTTTTATAGAGTCTAACTCTGCCTTTTTAGCAAGGCTACATTTTCTATTTTACTATTTAATTATTATGTAATGTTCATGTAATTTTATGAACATATTACAAACATTCTGTTTTACCATATGTAGTCCTCCCTGGTGCATAAGCAGGGGCTTTGCTTCTTGCTCACTGCAAAGTTTCTGCCATTTCTGCACACAGACTGTTTCTTTAGCCTCCTGTAAGTCTCCTTCAGTCCCAGGACACAGCCGTTCCTCTCCAAGTCTCCTCCTTCTGTGGAATGAGCCAGCCACTCCTCATAGTCTCCAGCATTGCCTGGGGAAAAAAAGTGTTCTTATGAAAGGTACTGCTGTAATTTGCGCCGGTGCAGCCAATATGCTGTCATTTACATTACATTGTCTGGTGATGAGGCTCTGGAAATCGATAGTGACAGCGACCCACATGGGCTGTCCATCGTCTTCAGGACGGAAGCCCCACACGCTCACACTCATGGCCTTGGTGCCCGGCTCAGACGCCAGGCCGGCGAAGAAGAAGGGCTGCTCGGTGAAGTTATACAACTTCCAGCACTGCCCTTCGTCAGTGGAGAACCTGATGAGAGAATATTAATGTAGCCCAAACCCAAGTTTTTATTAGTTATCAGTGATTTGGGCTTGAAGTAAAGAATATTTTTAAATACTTGATGGTCTTGACTTGTCCTTCATGGTGAGCCTCCACAGCCACAATGAGACCCCCAGAGTCCAACAGGCTGTAGTGGTGAGGGCCCCTTAATGTCCCTCGCCAGTTATACCCCCCATCAGAGGATACGAACACATCTGGGTGCTGTGATGAAGACAAAGCATCTCCTACAGTGCCTGATGAAAACGAGAAATAAGAAATTACACCAAGTTATGACTAACTGACTTGCTTGGGGAAAATATTATGTGTAATTTTAGTTAAGATTACCGTGAGCAATGACGAGACCAATGGCCGTTGGTTCAGATAGTGCCAACATTGGTACTATCCGGTTATTACGGCTGTGTTCTCCATGAATATGAAGGTTGCACTTGGAAGAAAAATAAACACACACAATATGATTTCATTATTTAGGACTTCATTAACTTTTTCTTGACTGGACATACATTCCTGACATGGTCTCCACAGTTCACATTGTTGGGTCTGTTGAGCTGCCTCCATGTCCCTCCTCTGTTGAAGGAAATGACAGATCTTATATGGCCATCTGCAAAAAAACGAGGAGATCAAGTCAGAGTTTTTCTTTCTGTAGGTATTCAAAATAAAAAAAGAAGAGAAGAACAGTCCTCAGTCCTAACAATGACCACCGTCATGAGGGAGGAAATTCTGCTTTATGTAGGGTAAAACAAAAGCAACAAATTGTGCTAAACGTCTAGTCTGTAAGCATTTAAGAGCACCAAACTACAGTTTTGTGTAAAAGTTTTGAGCCATCCCTTTATTTTTTTTTTTTGTTGTTGGCTGTACAGGAGCAAAATATTCTTGTATTTTATGGTGGTTTTAAACAACAGATCCCAGGTATTTAGACAAAGATATTGATCATGGCATCCCTTGTACATCAAAAAAGAAAAACTCACCAACATCCAGTTTATTGGTGAGATAAACTCCTCTCAGTGACGTGATGTTGGTGAAGTCACTCTTCCTCTGTCCGTCGAACAGGTGACGCTCTAATGACTTTGAGAACAAAATCCCACGGTCATCTGAGGTGTACATGGTCCCAAAGTAGGTGTCTTGGATTAGGCAGACACAAAAACACTATCAGAACTCAGATCAAGTGATTTGTTCATCTTAGAAAAGTCTTGGAGAACACAAAATGCGTTTAATAATTTTAATTATGAGTTTAAATCAGAAGTTTAGTAAACAGATTGTTAGAGACAATTAGAGAAAGTGCAATGTGCAAATGAGAGGACTTTGCTATAATCTGTTAAAGGAGCTGAAATGAGCCTATAATTAAAAAACAAAAGTATTATACAGTAGTAGCATAAGGAAAGGAAAACCTATCCCTAACATTTTTCATTGAATTGAAGTTTAAAACTCAGTGCATTTCTTACTTACATTTATTTGTAAATAAAGTTATATATTTAGAAAAGTGTAAAAATGACAAAAGTCAAAGTACCTGTCTTCTGAATGAGCTGAATGTTTTTACGTATGAATGGTACAAAACAATGGGACAACAGAGTGACAGTTGAATCAGCATTCACGGTGTTGTACAGATGCATTATGGGGAATGTAGGACTCAAGTCATTTTGTGCCTAGACCATTGACTAGCAGCAGGGAACAGGTACATTTATGCTGACAGAAACTTTTCAACATGTGCATCATCAGTCGTCAGTCATGTTTTAAGCGTGTGAAGTTCTCACAAACACGCACACACAGTCATGTAGTGGTATCTTTGTGAGGACTTACCATTCACTTCCATTAAATTCTACAGCCTAACCCTGACCCTAAACCTATCCCCACAGGTCCATACCTTACCCTATCTCTGACCTAAACAGTTCATACCTGAGCCCTAAATCCTAACCCCTGACCCACGTCAGTTATAATCACGAAGGTCAAGCCCAGCTGAGGGAGCGTGCACTTCCTCGTGTCGCACCCATATCCACTAACAAGACTGTCAGCTTTTACAGCGTAACCTAAGTCCCTCTTCCCTGCGGCTAAGAAAAAGATAAAGCCCATCTAACTCCAGATGTCCTCTATTTACATCTGCAGTTTAAAAGCCCCATTTTCACCGGAGCAGAAAGATTACCGGAGGTAAAACGACATGACAAAATCCTGCAAGTGACAAGACAGAAAAATCCAATCAATGAGAGGAACAGAGAAAAAAAGCTGGAACTGAACACTGACTCCTCAGAGATGATTTGTCAGCATCGTGGAACTTGTGGAACCAGTTGGGCCTTTCCTGGCAAGCTTTTCCATTACAAAGAAACACACATACACACACAAAGTGGTGAAAGAGCAATAAAGTGTCCCGTCCTTTCAGTCAGAGATTAACAACGCCCATTTAGGTGTTGGTTATATTTGTCCGATACCTCCCGGGTTGTCCACATGCAGGAAGATCATGTCCTCATCCCCGTCCAGGATGGAGTAAAACTGCAAACACGCACACAACAACGTAAAGTGAGTCCATCCGGTGAGAAAAACTGAACAAGCAGATTTTTGTTATGTCGGTGACAAATTGATTCCCCTGCATAAACACGTTCTAATAATCGTGAGATTATTTGCGGTGTCAACATGATGTGTGTGCAAGAGTTTCACCAGAGCAGTTGAGTGATGAAAAAAAAAGTGTTGACGTCTTTGTTTTTTTAAAGCAGGCGTTAAACCAACTAAATGAAAGGTTTGGGATTTAGAAATATTTCCTAGAACACCAAAACCTACATCAAATCTTTGTTACTGGTTGAAAAATACATTCAACAGAGCAGAAACAGCTGCTGCTGTTCTTCTCACCTGCTCAGTGGAAGCAGAAGGCAGAAGGGCTTGACTGAATGAATCCCCTTGGTCCGATGAGAAGTACATGACCCGAGGAGACCTCTAGCAGGAAAACAGTTTGTCATCAGCGACACATAGGACTGTCTTTCAAAAAGATTTTAACGAGACCTCCATTTGCAGATTCCTGTACATTTAGGGACAATTCTTACCGAGTCCTCCATGACAGAGAAAAAGAGGAAAGCGCCGATGTAGCCAAAACTGTAGACATCCTCGTGAATGATGGTAAAGGTTCGACCTAGATCATTCGTCCTCTTCAGCAGTAAATCTCCTCTCTCTTCTGCTTCAACTAAGAAGAAACGTGTCCAATCAGAAAACCGCACCGCATTTAAAGGAAGGAGGACGATTATGTTTTTGCTCGTGTCTGTGTTCGTGGATTTGCCTGTAATGTTCACATTGCACCTTTTAAAAAGCGACTCCTGTTTCTTACCTGCATCTACTAGGCTGCAACTGAAGAACAAATTTATGCCCGCTCCCCTATAATGAAACAGGAAGTTTAAAACATTACATCCATTAAAAATGTCCCAACATTCTACAAATTGTATTTTAGTGTGCTCTTCTTTCTGCTGTGCATCGTCCTCTGCACGGCAACACTGCCTGATGTTTCCCAATTTCATTCTCAGTGCCTCATAGTTCTTTCATCTCACTCCAGGGTTCTATTTCCTGTTTGTTCTTACCACGAGAAAGAATGCACTCCATCATGAACTTTTGTCCACTTGGCACCAAAATCCAGAGAGAGCCAAAGACCATCCTGCAAGTCAGGAAACAATGTTTGCTTTGACTTTAATGCATGTTCTTGATGTGTGAGTTATGAGTGTGTGGCTGTCTTAAGTGCTGAGTATTGTGAAAACTCACGTCAATGCTGAGGGCCACCAGATAGTCAGGATTGAGGAAGTGGTACGTGATGGGCTGAGCCAGGTGAAAGGGCAGCTGGATGAATCTGAACGTTGCCCCAGCATCTGTTGAGGTGAAGATGATCCCACCTGGATTGCCAAAAACAGGCGTGTCTGCAGTTAGTATCACCTACAATTGAAAATAGAAAGAGAGGTGAGCCAGGAGGTCCGATGACAACAAGCTGATGAGAAATAAAAACCTAAATTTGGGTGTTTTTTGTTTCTAAGATACTGTAGATTTTTAAATGTTCCCAAACAAGGGTTCATAGGGATGGATGGATGGATGTGTGATGAATACATGGTTAGAGCTGATTAGACAAGAAAACAGCCTTTTTAGTGTAGCAGCACCAAGTAACCTTAACCCCAAGAAACACTCACACCTCAAATCTTTTTCCAATTTGAGCTCCTTCAAACAGTTAGCAGAGTAGCCTCTAATTTAATAAGTACTCATCGAAGGTCACTCAAAATGATAACTAGCATTAACTCACCGAGCTTCCCGGTCCAACACTGACTCCAAACTCTTCTTTGATGAAGGTGTGGTTGATGCTCTGGGAGATGTCATGAAATGACTTGCCATAATCCGTACTGATCGGGGGGAAACAAAAAGTAGAGTTTCAACAAAGTTCTACACATAAAGCTGGGTAAATGTGCAGCTGGTCAGATGGCGGCCCACCTCCTGTAAAGTCGTGATGAGCCTCCTTCGAGAAATGAATCGAGAGGAGAGCTGATTGTCGATAGCACCAGAATCACCTAAGAAAGGCAACAAGTTTAAGAAAGGGATAGAACAAAATATTTCATTCTTTCTTCTTTTGTTTTTGATAAACATGATATGTATTTTCAATGAAAGAAGCTTCAAGGGTCATTTTTCTTTGAAAACAATGTAGTTGAGGCAAAATGTTCATGTTTCAGAATGAGAGACACATGATACTCACTCCTGTGCCGTCGCCCACCCATGTGAGAATCACATAGGAGCCATCATCACCATTAAACCCTGTCTAAGAGGAAAACAAAAAAAAAAAAAACCAGAGAGGCTCAAAGACGGGAACTTATTCAACAATACTAAATCAGCTTTGTTAACACTATCTAGAAACGTTGACACCTTTTCTGGGCAAGCTCTTTTAAAATGCACTGAGGCAAAAACTGTTCGATGGACAGACAAATCAAAATTAGACATTTTTTTGGAAACCACTTCTAAACTAAAAAGGAGAGGAATCATCAAATTTGTTATCTAAAGCTTGTTTTTCTGATGGTATGGGGGTGCATTAGTGCTTATGGCATGGGCAGCTTACACATCTGGAAAGGCACAATCGATGCAGAAAAGTATTTATAGGTTTTAAAATAAGCTCCCATCCAGCAAAGAAAACCCATGACAGTTGAACACCTATCAGACAAAAATGGGACAACATTCCCTTCTAAAACTCCAGTAGCTGGTCTGCTTGGGTCCTAAATGTTTACAGATTGTTGCTAAAATAAAAAGAGATGCTTCATATGGGTAGACATGACTCTCTGTCCCAACATTTTTGAACTGTTGAACCTATCAAATTCAAAATCGCATTATTATTTCCCAAAAATTGTACAATTGCTTAGTTTAAACATTTGATATGTTGTCCCATCATGAATGAAAAATAGGTTAATGAGATTTGAAAAAGGCATTTCATTTGATTTTTATTTACACTGTCCCAACTTTGTTAAAGTTGGGGTTGTAATTGTTTGGCTATTATGTATAAGTCGTTGATAAATAATCAAAATCTGCGTCATTATCAGTAATTCCACAGGCTTTAGTGTAATACATAGAATTATATTGCTCATCCTCAAATAGTTGAAATACTTCTGAACAGGTGACCCTTTTGATATAGAATAACAGACACTCGATGAGTTGATTTGGCTTCACCTCATGTGTGTTGTCATCCAGAACCTCGTGCTCGGCCGTGGTGAGTGGGATCCGGCAGGAGTTGAAAGATGGACCTTGAGAGGGTTTCCGAGTGTCGGAGGAGCTGCTGGTTTCCCTCCTGGGGCGCTCTTTGCCCCGAGTCCTTTGGAAAGTCACCGATTTCCCCCATGAGCTGCTGCTGTCTGCGCCCAGAAGGAAGAAAAGGTGCAGAACGCACCCGCCAATGAAGACCCCCGTTTTCCACATCACATCAAGAGCCCCCAAGAGGGAGCTAAGAGGACTTCCAGTGACCGATGTGCCCGACTCTGCTAAAAGTGTTGCGTCCTGAAGGTAGGGGAGGGGGTTGGGAAAGTCCTGAACATAAAAAGTGCTGCGTTAAGTGGCGCGTCCACGGTCTGCAGGTGCTCAGGCCCGCATCCATGTGACCTGCGGGGAAGATTAACACTGAAGTGAAGCAAGAGATCTGAAACCATATTTTAGGACAAAAGAAAAAAAAATAGAGGATATGGGGGAGATTTAATTAAAACATAAATTATGAAGCGTCTTAGCGCAAATTTACCCAAAAGCAGACACCAAAGATATCGCCTAAAAAGGTTTTCATTCTTTTTCAAAATTTTCTATTAGAATAATAGATACGACATAGCAGGATACTAGTTTAAAAAAAGATTGGCACGTACTTAGGTCTTCCACCTCCACCTGGGTGTGCCAAAGTGCCTCCGGAGACATTTTACGCACACGGTTTTACGCATGATTCAGCAGTACTGTGTGACTTGAAAGTTAGAACATAAACAGACAAATGTGTTGTTAAGGCAGTTTATTTGCAGGAAACATGACGGCGGTGCAAGTGGCAAAATGTAGCTGTCTTGGCCTTAGCTGACGACTTAAATGAACTCCTTCCAAAATAAATTATCTGAAAGTTTGACGCGGATATCTTTCATTTATGACGTGTTGCGGCAGGTGTAAATTTAGTTGGGAGTTTTATTTCTACTGAGGAATGAGTCCAAGATAGAAAGACTGAGGTCTGATTTGTAAATACAGATTAATTTAACAAGTAAAAGATTTACGCGGTATGACGAGGATGCCAAAATAAAAACGGGAAATACCGGCAAAATATATACACTGAGTCTTATTATTGCATCATCAACCAGTGATAATAACAGTTAGCCAGAAGTTTAAATCATTAAAAAATAATAATAATAATAAAATCATTCATTCGAAGACATAATTTGATTTTCTTAAACTTTTAGGTGCAGCTGTATTGAGAAGGTGCGGTTGGCAAAGGCTTTTATTGAAAACTGGAAATACTCCAAATAAAAATATCTCAAGTTTAAACTGATCGCAGAGTATGTCCTGAAACGATCAAATACAACCCATTTACTAGTTGTATTGACTCCATGTTTCCCATAGAGATGTTCCGCAAGGACATATCAAGGAAATTATTAACTGAATGCAAGAGTTTGTTCCTAATAAAATGGGTTGTGCTGAAACATAAAAGGCCTCATGACTCACCTCAGAATGTTGTTGGTATGCCTACGCAAGAGTATCATCACACACTATCAGCCCTGAGGGAAAATGAGTTTCACCGTGGAAACTGCCTTTGCTGTAAAATGTTTTCTGAGTGGAGTTCTGAAGGACTTCTTAACCAGAAGACAGTTAAAGCTAAATTGATTAATTTACTAAAGAACATGCACTTCCCGTCAGTTGGTGACAGATTCAGTTTATTTTTATTCATAGTAAAACGAATCAAGTTCGCCATAAAATCAGCTGAGATATTACAAGTTGTCAGATGTTTAGTCATTAAGTGATGATTCACTATACAAATTTCTTAATTCAATACTCCCAGTCTTTCTGTTTGTCGTAGATAGGAAAGATGCTGGATAACATTAATTTTTTTTTATTAAAACACTGACGTCCAGCTTTCCCTGTGCCGTCATTCCTTTGAACAATCTAATCACAGATAATCACGAAGACATTATTTCATTCATAGCTAGGAAGCTACTGTTGCACAACGTAACTCTCCTTCAAGGGCTTTTTTGGCTTTTATTTGTCAGGACCTGTCGATGTGGACTCGGTAAACATTTTCTCCTTTTTAAAACCCAGTATTTTTCCTGATCTGTATTTGAGCTGATGAAAAACATCTCATTTAGGACAAACATTCCAGTTTTAGTGCAAATTGTTCAGTAGTGCTGTAACAGTTGTTCAATCCATTACGTTCAGCTTAACAAATCCCTCAAGAGCCAACGTTTTTGGTTCGGGACCGTCCCCGCAGGTGGTCAAAGGAAGGGAGCTCCCCGTTTGTCTGATGGTTCAGTTCATTTATGTAGCGGTAGTCCGGGGAATACATGAGCCCACCGACGGAGTCAGCTAGTCCACAAATGACTGCGATGACAGAAAGCAACGTTCCAATAGCGTACAGCTTCAGAACTGCTGCTGCGGCAACCATGATTCCCATGAATGTCATCGGCCTGAAACAAAACAAACAAACAAAAAAATCAGCGTTTTTATTTTTATTAGGCTTTGTTTAAAATACTGTTTACCACCACACCAAAGTCTAGCTCAGTATCTGTAAAACTAGCAAAGTTACAGCCTCTCTGGGTTTTCTGAGGTTGATTAGCTGTGGCGGCCATCTTGAACTGGAAAGACTCCAAATGTGAATAATGAGTTATGGATTATTCAATAGTTACTACCTGAGTTTCACTAAAAATCTGATCACGAGACATTTTGTTAAACTATTAATAGTGAGGCAGAGATAGCACTCAGGGTATGTAACTTATTTGGGATCACTGAGCTAACATCACTCCAAATTTCAACTCAGTTTTTGTAAAATGGACTGAATTATAGCAATTTCGGGCTTTTTGTACTTTTAGTTAGCTGGGA
Source organism: Millerichthys robustus (assembly GCA_034783495.1). Taxonomy (NCBI): domain Eukaryota; kingdom Metazoa; phylum Chordata; class Actinopteri; order Cyprinodontiformes; family Rivulidae; genus Millerichthys; species Millerichthys robustus. The sequence continues at coordinate 6,181,319 of JAVKLF010000053.1, forward strand.
CAACCATCTTGAATTGGGATAACAACAGAAAGTAATCGATTGTAGATGTCCAGTCATGAATTTAAGAATTTCAATAAATTGTGTCGTTTAGTTCATGATGAGATATTTTGCTAACAGACAAACACGAACACAGGTAAAATTAATTACTAATTCGCATTCGATTGCTGTTGATAACCAAAAAATTAATGTTAAAAACCAAATAAAACGGAATATTGTACGCTTGAAGACAATTGAGGATAAACGGTGAGTTCAAGAACCATCGGAAACAACACTACTGCTCACTTTTCACACGCTATCGCTAAGTTTTGCTAACACGCGTGACAATTTAATTCGTTCACAGTGGAGCTAGAATGAGCTTAAACCGTGCATAAACAGAACCACGTCGGATCTCGAGCATCGACAAGGTGCAACGAAGGTTGTAGCGAATCTCCGTAGTTCGCTTTACTACAAAGTGTCCGCACACGATGAAACGGAAGAACACGACAAATTTACTTACCGACAATCACAAACCAAAGGCTTTACGAAGTTCTGGAGTTCCTTTTTTATTTATTGAAGCTGTTCAGAAACGGGGTGGGTGTCTGAAAACAAAGACAAACGTCCCGCAGAAACAACAGCTAGCATTCGAAGTCACAGACGGTGTTCAGATCTCCCCCAGCGTTCAGAGCGTCTCCCCGCCGCTACTGCAGGTCTCTGACTTACTTCCTGTC
>JAVKLF010000053.1:6203591-6214790 GCA_034783495.1 Millerichthys robustus
GATTGGCCCACTCAGAACCACAGCTCTTTCCTACATTACGTAAGCCATCTGGTCTCTCCAAGAAAGTTATTTATGACGGTGTCCGACCTGTTTTACCACTACAAAGGAAGTCATTTAGCTTTGAGAATTACAGAGTAACCATGTCTGTACTGTATGTTCTTGTGTGACATTTACAAAGCAGTTTATTTACCCAAAACATGTTAATGCACTTCGATTACTGCGTGCAAAAACTCTTCACACATCATGATTTCTCACAGACGGGTGAGGGAATATGTCTGTCACTCCTGCCTCCACATCGCCGGACGTCGTGCCCGGGTGTTTTTTCTATTTTATGATGATCATCAAGCTCATGCTAGTTTTTCAAATGCAACAGACAAATAAGTACATAAAAAAAAAATCAGCTTCTGATTTGCACACCTAGGTTCATTCGTCATTTTGCTGCAGGCTCATCAGAAACAATAACTCCTCCAAAAAGAAACTGATGTGATCATGAACTGGGGGGGAAAAAAGAATAAACTGAGAGCACAATTAATCACGTGGCGTGGGCTCAGCCAAGTATAAAATCTATGTATGTTGCAATAATTTATGTCACATATTGATATTTGACATGTATCCTACCTAGCAATCCTTGAAAAGTGCATTTATTCCATTCCTGATGTTATGCATGAGTTTAAAAGCCATAAATGTCCAGACTTTGTCACCACAAACACTTTAAATCTGTACAAATAAATTTAAAATGTCTAATTTGATTTCTATGCTTGACTAAAAACTGAATTTTTGGGGAGTTTTATTTTATTTTAAATTCCGTTGCCTGTCTTGTATTTTTAGGTTATTTCTCATCACACCCATTCCAGGCCTCCTGCTTCTGTTAAAATGTTTTAAACACATAGCTTCAAAACATTAGTCCTAAACTTGGAGGGTTTTTAATCCAAATATATGACAATTCTCTGATTTCTCCAAACATTGAACTCTTCTTATGCTGTATGTGTAGACCAGCTGTATTATGTTCTGTAGCCACAGACCAGGGATGACAGCAATCCAGGCTTTTTTATTTTTATGTATTTTCTTTTACATTTTTGAAATGTTTTTGGTGAGATCCAAAAATCGTACTTCCCAGATGAATCTGTGTGTTGCGCAACATTTTTTTTTTCTGAGCTATGTGTTTCTGCCAACATTTGCTTGCTTTGCTATCATTGAAGTAACCCCTTTGGTGGGAGTTGCTGTGCTCCCTTTTTTGCCACAGATCCTCAAGTGCTGGGAAATTTTACAAATGCGTTTCTCTCCTTGTTGCCTTGCAGTTTGAGTTCATCATTTTATTTCTCGTGTTAAGCTTTGGGGAAATGTGACCCCCACGACGAGCTGTTTGTGCCTCTCTTGGTGTGACACAGCAATTTTTGGCTTTGTTTTAGCGCTGATGCACTGATTTCTTATTGAGCCCTGTCACTGAAAGCAGCGGCAGAACTGTGGCCTGACCAGATTGATGTGTGTTACTGGATTGAACGTTGCCTATTGGCAGTATTTTGTACTTCCTTGTAAGGAGTGCCTCCATTACGATGTGTTGATTGTGGACATAAGAATGTTTTGTTTGTAGTTCAGTTTACAGCATTGCTCCGTCAGTCTCAGATGCATCATTTATCATAACATACAGTGGCTGTGTGGGAAATGTGACTGGTGTGTAAAACAAACCCACAGCTGTGGACCTTTTGCGTGTACAGGCTGCTGATAAAGCAGGTGGGGTTCAGCAGAGTGTCAGCAGACCTAACACTCTGCTGAACCCCACCTGCAGAGTGTTAGCCCAATGACTTGTCTGCTCATTTGTTTACTTTCCAGGGCAATGACTTGAACGCCTGAGAGTTCGACTGAGTGGAAATAGTGACACGTGTTGAATTAGGGTCGTGTTCATGTCAGCTGGTGTCACGTCTGATCTGCTGGCTCGCTCCAGACAGCCTTTGGTACGTGATGGTGGCTGCGGAGCGAGGATGGATGAGAGAATAACGCTCCACTGCATGTTGCCCGGGTCATTTCACACATTCCTGTGGGCACAAGGTTCTCTGGCTGTGGACAGTTAATGCCTCGGAACCATGAAAAATAATGCTGTGTGCAATATCTGTACACTCTGTGCACGTCTCTCAGACGTACCACACCAAATCTGATCTCAAAATCCCCCCAAACCGACTGAATTCTAGATGTTTTTTGTATTTTCTAATGACAGTTGGTTGTAGCCATTTTAAATTGGGTTAAATCCAAAAGGTAATCAATTGTAGATGTGCATCTCTAAGTTTCATTACAATTTGTCCTAGTTCATAATATAATTTGCTAAAAGAACACCTAGAAACATACAAGAACTAAAGCAAAACCATGGTTGTTTGCCTTCAGCTTTTAGTGACGGATGGAAATAATGGCTTATTCCAGTGTACAGTATAAGAAAATGCTGTCAGTGCATATGGTTGTATTTTAATTTCTTTTAACATTGTTTTAAACTCCTTAAATGTTTATATTTAGGTGCTTAATTTGGACCAAAATAATAAAAATGAAGCTTTATTTTGATAGTATGAGCATGGAAGGAAATCTGCACAGTTCTTTAATTGTCTGTTTAATGAAACGGGTCTCCAGTGCAGTTTTAATCTGATTGTCTTCTTTTTTAATCAAGCACACCTCTTATAATAATAATTAAAAAACTGGATCACTAAGAAAAGTCAGATTAGGGCAGAGGAAAAGCTGTGGAGAATTGAGAAAATGTTTTTTGAACGCGTTTATGTAGTGCCAAAAGGCCTGCTGATCGCTCTGTATGTGTTCAGAAATCTATTTTTACCTCCCGTCAGAACTTAGGTGGACCGGCTGATAAGAACAGAGTTCATTTTTCTTCATCAGCTCATGGAAAATTTGACAGGTCTATTTTTGTGAGTCTCTTTACATCATTTGCTGAATCTGGGTGAAGTAATGTAGGCTACATCTGCTCCTGTGAACTGGGCCAACTGTGGATCTTAAAAAAAAAAACAACATGTACGACCAGAAAGAAGCTTTGTGATACTGATATATTCATAATTCACTAGCATTAAAAGGGGATTATAAGGGTATTGTATGGTTAATTTACTCCAGTGGTCAACACCGTGGTGAGCTAACTTCAACACATTTTAGCTCAATATCTAAACAATTTACTGGCATTTATGTCGGCTAAAGTTGATTAGTTGTTTCTCTAACAGGAGAGCTCAATTTAGAACTTCCACTTTATCCTTTTCAATGAGGCACTATTAAAATATTGCAGAAAAAAAAAGATTAGCACATTAGACCGCTGTGTCTACAGTGTAGACTGTCACAAACAAAACAATCAAAATTAATTTGTTTTAGCAAATAATTCGCCGTCTCTTTTCCCTTGAGCCCAATCCACACTTTATTCATGTCTCTAGATTTGCTGCTTGAGCGGATCTTTAAATTGTGAGTCTATTTATTAGTTTCAGTTGCAGCCTAGCCTGAACTACTTCGTTCGGGAGACATTTTTATTTCATTTGCACCAAATTACATCTGGTAGTTCAGCTCTCTTTTTGCGATCTCTCACATGAAGACGAGATGAAGCAACAACAAAGACCTAATTTAGTCATTTGGCAACAGAGCAGGGCTAGAATTGCTACAGATATCAGACTGATTAGAATTGGGAAATGGTGTGACCAAAAGCAGCAAAATACTTTGACAGAAACTGCAGCAAGTCTTCATCTTAAATAGCATCCATATTGCTGCCCAGTAGAAGTTTGGTTCGACTTTTATTTCATTAGAGCAGGGATTATTTGTGTAAAGGACAGTACAGAGGCATTTCAGTTCAGCGGGTGGGCATCTTTTCTTTAAATTTACAGCTTGAATGAGCAGTTTTCTTCTCCCGGTGGAAGCAATTAGCTTCATGAAACGAATGCAGTGCAACTGTTTGTTCCAGTCTTCTGAAATACTTGCAGGTAATGAAACAGACTGAGTGATTGCGAAACAAGCAGCATCGTTATTTTCATTGTCCTATTTGCAAAGACAACTAAGGGAGGATTTTAAAGAATGGCTGATGTGTTTGCTCACCTGTGCTCTGTGTCGTAGACGTTAGCAGCTCTGTAGATGGTGTGGAAACAGTCGGCAGTCTTGCATCAGCATCCTCACCTTTGTCTCCCTTTTGAACCTCTGTGCCTGGCAGCTCTGAGGATAACACACACAGTTTCACCTCTGAGTAAGCTATGCCTGGGAATTCAAATTAAATTACAAAAAGCTGCATCTTCAGGGGAATCTGAGCACTGATCAGCAGAAGTGGAGCTCACTACGGGACAGTTTAACCCTCTCTGTTATCCGCTTAGAGCACATCTGAGACTTAGCTCTGTAAAAAGTGGGAGAACCATAACTCTTAACCCAGTTCTGTCAAAGTCCGGCCTGTCAGCCACTTAGTTGTAGCCAGTCATCCATAGCTCAGAAGACTGGGCCTCTGTGGTCTAATTACATTGACATCCTTATGTGGATGTGGATGTGGGTGGGTGTGTACATCCTGGTTGACTGAAAACCCAGACTCCTTTCTAGTGCAACTGGAGTGGATGAAATAGCAAATCCTATAAAGTACAAAAAAAGAGAAACAGGAGTTCCAGAAAGGCAGCAATAGCTAAAGAAACTCTGCAATGAACAAGTTAACCGCATATTCAAGTGATTTTTTGCTTTTTGATATGTTTCTCAACTGAACAGCAAAAGGTTAGGCAGCAAATGGTATGAATTAGAAAGAGCTGAAGGTTCATTTTGCAGCAGGTCAGTAGGAGAACTGGGTTTATAAAGAGCATTTTAGGGAAGCTGAATTGCTTACAACTCAAAATATGTCTAAAAGTTTTTCATTTTGAAATTCTTCCCATGTAAATAAGCTGAAATATGTCAAGTCTTATAGTTATAATTCATTGTATCATTTAATTGTACTTCACATTTATGCTCTACAACGTGATGTTGCATTCTATTACATCATTATCTAGTCAAGCCTGAGCCAGTCTCTAAAAAGAACACATAAATGGGTTTGTTACAATCACCCTGAGCCTAGCCTAACTAGAGACGAAAGCAAGACAATCATGATAAGGTGGATAATAAGTAAAATTCTGCAGCTCATTCTGACTTCTGTTGCTTGTGGTAGATTGCATCATGCTTTTGTATTTCTAACTCAGTCTAAAATCATGGTACAAAATGATCCTTATTGCTTTGTTGTGTTTTTATCAGGAAACTCTTGTTCCCAGATTCAATCAGACTGGGAAAAAACGTTGATACGAGGAGTTTGCGGTCATCGTTAACCTCCTGTAGCATTTGCTATTTGCATTTAGGCATATTTTCTGTGTGAAATTGATATGTGCGCATGCTGTATTTGTGCTACAAGCTAAATCCACGTTTAAATTTGTTGTCATGGCCAATCAGGCAATTCCTAACCAAACTCTAGTGGTTTTTTTCTTGAGTCACAGACAATATATGCTTGAAAATGGGAAAAAATAAACAGAATAAATGGAAAATTTACAGCAATGATTATAGACCTATATTCCAAGTATTCATTTCTCTCGCTCCACCCCCACTCCTGTTTTTCGTCTCTTGCTTCTTGCCCTCTTCTTTATGTTGCCCCTTAAATAGGTGATCTGACATAGATTCAAACCATTGCTTTTATGTTCCTGGTAGCTTCCTCAAGGGCAAATGCTCTGCATGAGAAGCTTCTAGGTTTTTGTGGAGAAAATGTTTACTATCTGTGGTAGTAGGTGATTTAACTTGCACGACCTAGGCAAGCTAATACCTACAACAATTACAACAATACTGGGGGCGTGCTACACACACATATTCACTATATTCATGATTCTCCACTTGGTTTCTTCTATGAGAAGGAAAGCACATGATTTGTTCCTATTTTAATTGAGGATTAGACTGGCTTCTCACCCACATTTAACCTTTTTGATTCTTCCAAGAAAGCTGGGGGGGCAAAAAAGTCAATTAGTAGAGGGGGATGGAGGAGTTTAAATGTCAAGAAGCCTGTTCACCATCCCAAACAGTGAATGGCGAGCAGACGCTCCCACAGGAGAGACACGGTGGTTTTGTTGAGTGTGCGCTCAGAATACTGATACACAAACCCAACCCCCTTGTCCAGCTGAAGCCCCTTATGTTTCTCTCCGTTTGCCACCACATGGTGCACAGCTGAAAACAAGAACAGACACAACAGACTATACAGCTACCAGATTCAGCAGGGTCTGAGATCGAAGTCTGGAGTAGCTGCATTCCAACACAGCTGATGTGGAATGTGGATTATTCAAACCAGCAATCAAAATATTTTATTACCTATAAACACGGAAAAGCAGTGACTTACAATTCATCTGCTAAAGTGGAAATAATTCATTTTGAACATGTGGCTTTTAAACAATAAGTCGAGAAGTACTAAAAAAAGCAAACATTTTGATGCTGTTATGAACTTCACTGGCTAAAAAGTTATATAACAGCCACAAAAATCGTTTAGTACGAGGTGTCAGGTGTGCTTATAAGGAGTATCTGGTCCTGTATAATGAAACCAAGAGCTGTGTTTGCCTTTTCAGTACAAAGTCAGACTCTTTCCTGCTGTGGGAGTCTTTGCCTCAAGCTAAGAGTCTAAGGACCTGGCAGTTTATTTCACGAGTGATGGTAGGACGTCATGGGAGATGGATCAACAAAATAGGGCCTTGCACATATAGCAATGAGGTTGTTGCTCCAGCTTGTCATAGAGAAGGAGCTAAAAAGAAATAGCTGTCAATTTGCTGGTCCATCTACATTACAACTCTCACCTAGGATATAAATAATTTTATAACTTTTAATGGTGTTTTTATATTATATGACAAGATTCTACCAGTCTCTGAGATAGCTCATACCCTGGATGGGTTATCTATTGCAGCAAAACAGCCATCCTAGCAAATTTACACTAAAATCAAATCTCCCAGTTAAACAAACAATGTCTTTGGACTTGACTTGGAGAACACGAAAGGTCTGCCAGAAATGGGAACCAGAACCTTCTTGCTTTGAGGTGGACAGGAAGGAAAGAAGTCTAAGTCATTGTCTAAAATTCCCTTAAATGATATTGTTTAAAACTGTGTGTGCATTAATAGATATTTGATGGTGACAACAGACAGTAAGGCTCATCTCTCATGATTGCATCAAATGCATACCAAGCCCTCCCTGGTGGAGAATAATCAACTTGTGATTTTCTTGTCCGACCTTTCACCCTAAATGATGAATGTGTCTGTACTTGGAGGATACAGACTCCTCCTGCAAACTCATTACAGACACCAGGCAGGCTGTAGTTATGGGGAGGGGGGAGGGGCGGGGACAAGGTGGAACTGCCTCAATGTCAGATCAGGGACTACTGAAACATACACCATACTGGTAGCCATTTTTGTTCGGTAGCTTTCCTTTTCTCGTGGAAGTGCTCATTAGGTTTCCATCAGCTAGTTTTTCCTCTCTGCTCAGCTGTAATGATGCACAGGGTAGAAATGGATTTGCTGCTGAGAATCTCATCACAGTTGGGACAATTAAAGGGATGGGTAGATTTTTAAATAGGGTGGGATAAATTACAGCATGGAAGACATTGTGAAATGGAAAATGAAGATTTAAAGCAAATTACATTTTTTTAAAAAGCAACCATGCCATGTGAAGGGTCTTTTAAATCAATGTGTTGCTCAGTGATTTCAGATGTTTTGTTCTTAATGTACACATAGAACATTTAAGATGTCATTCTGTATTTCTGAATGCTGTTTTGTATCTGGTAGTTATTACTTCACACATTCTGAAGCTTTTACGCTTCACTAAATGACACCATAGCATGATAAAAATCCTTAATTGCCTCTTTGAGGTATTCTTACTTTCCCTCTGCAATTATTAGAAGGTTGATTTCAGACTTGTACGTTTGCTTTCAACTGGGTCTAATTTTTATGTAAATTTTAGGCCCTTAACCACTTTTTCCATGTCCAAGATGCCATTGATCAAGGCTGAACTGTCTGCTGCCTTTTGACAGCCGTCTATTGAGTACATGATTGATCACATCCATTGAGTCACTTTAATCTCTATTGATTAGAATATTTTTGCTTACCTCCTGCAGTTGGAGAGTTGGCCCCCTGGCTCTGAGTTGTGCTTGTCACAAATTTTTGAACCTGTTTACGATCGATCCTGAGGGTAGAGGAGAGCTTCCCTTGCTGGTTTTCGGGATTCACAGTCGTGGTTCCAGAGAAGCCTCGGTCTGTATGGCTTTGAGTGGGGGCGGTTTCGGACATTGTGCCCACTGATGACTGATTCTCTAAATTAACAGTTGTATTTGTTGGGCCTCTAACAAATGTAGGATGAGTAACGGGTCTCAGAACACGTGTGCTGGTCAGCGCCACCACTCCTGGGTTTAGTGTTGTGGTTTGTACTGAAGCCCATGTCAGGGCAGTAGGAACTGTAGTTTCTGGCGGTATTGTTGAGTAAACCATCACTGATGAATCTGCCTCTTGATTAACACTTTGTTCATCTGTGAGCTGTTGTGTAGTCACGTCCATGCTGGGTTTTGTTCCTATCGTGGTTTCCGGTGGTGGGTGGGTATCTGTTGTATTTTGTTTTGGAGTGTGACTGGGACTGTTGGTGACTAAAGTTTTTCTGCTAAAGCTGATTGTGGGAGAAACAAAAGCAGCATTGTCGCTCTGAACTATGCTGCTGTGTGGAGAATCTGGTGTCCCTGTGGGAAGTGATTCATTTCTTATCTCTGTCAAGCTCGTGAGGAGCCCCTGAGTCAATACAGTGGGCGACTGAGATTCTCCCGAATCAATCCCTTCTCCTGATTCTGTATTGTCTTGCAAGTGATCAGTTAGTTCTGTCAGCCCTTTGGAAGCTGTGCTAGAGGCAGCTGCTCCGTCCTCTGAACCTCTATAGAAAGGGATGTGAAATGAAAGCGAGGGGAGGGAAGGAAACTTTGGCAAGGATGGGGTCCACCAATAATTGCTCGGCTTCTTCTCGGATGGAGTTTTGCTCGCTGTAGTTGGCCCCCAGCTGGCCTCTTCGTCCGCCAGAGCCCACCTGTGAAGTAGCAGAAAATACCAGAAGCAGAGAGCCAATGTCCGGTGGAGGCGAAGCATGCTGCCGACAGTAGAGCACGGATTGTCACATGTTGTTCTTTATTCTCCTGCTCCCTGAGGCGGGTGCGGCTGGCTTTCTCTGCAGAATGGCCTAGAAGACAAGAGCACGCAGGATACTCAGTGACACACTTCCTTTCTACTCACGGTGGACAGCTGCATTTGATTTTTCTTAAGAGATTAACATCTCTTTATTTTGCCTTTTATAAAGCACGTTTGGAAGGCACAGAGCCCTGGTTTCTCAGAGGGACCTGCTTACAGCAAATCATGTGTGGAAACTATGACTATCTTGAAGTAAGCAGACTACAAATAAGCTAAAGTCAAAAACCACATGTCACAATTAAAGTTCTAGCATTCCTTTCATGCCAGAGCTTTTAACAGAAATGACTTTCTCTTGAAAAATTATTAGCAAACAATGAAAGCACTTCTATCCTTATTCACTCCAGCAGGGAGTGGCCACTTATGTCTGAGAGTTGGGTTTGGGGGGTGGCCAGTAAAGAATGGGAGTCTGGATTTCCATCCTAAGAATTAGGGGGGCCTCCTATTCTTTCATAAAGCATCAAATGGTTCAAAGTCAGCAGCCTGTTGCCTCAGTGAAAAGACTGGGGCACCCAAGGAATTTCCCCTGAAGGAACAACAACCTGTGTGCTTTCGTTGTTCTTAACTCCCCCCTAAATAACCCACAGCTCTGGATGTAGTCTCTTTAAGTCTCAGATTAATTTATTATTTAAAGAAGATGGTTCAGATGTTGTGGGGAGTCGAAAAGAAAAACATTAGTATTCACAGAAAGATGCTTGCAGATCGAAGCTCTCACCTGCATCTCTGTCTTGTTTGCTTAAGTTGGGTCTAACTTAGTAAGTTTTACAGATACTGAGATTGAATTTGGTGTGGCAGTAGCTGGGCATCATGCCTAACACATACTCTGAGCAAAAAGATTTTTACCTAAAACTGTCATAATACAGTATATAGGTACACATCTACAACTGGTTAAGATCTGGAGTCAGCCCAAATCAAAATGGCTCTAACTCTTACTTTAAACCTCAGACATGAAAGTCAGCTGGCAGCGTGCAGTCTTCCAAGAAATGCTTATGCCTTTAATCTTTACTTTGTTGTTATTATTTCTTCTCACAAGCTCATGAACAGGCCAAAGAATCAAACTAACGACCAAGGTAGAGGTTTGACGAGCCATCTCCCCCTGTGTTAAAGCCTCAAGGGATGGAGCCAGCCTGGAGAGGAAGTCACATTGATTTTAAGTCTGACTAGCATGGGGTTAAAGACAGAGCTTCCTACACACTCCCCACTTTTAGCCCTTTGATTGAGCAGCATGAAAATAGGTTTCCAAGGAAGTGAGGCCTTTATTTATAGAAGCCTGTGTGCAGTGACCAACCTGCATACAGTTCATGCATGCAGAGATCTGACTGGATGAATTGGAACTGACTCTGCATGTTAGCACACAGTGTGCTTTTGTTGCCCACATGTACTGTTCTGTAAGAGTAAACACCCACACATGGAGTCTTCTTGGTTCCTTTAACAGTTGCAAACAGCAGGAAACTCAAATTGCGAAAGAGAATTATGTCTTGAAGTGAGTTGTCATTCCTCCCTAGTGGCTCTTTTGTTGATTGGAACCATAAAATATGTATGATTTGATCAGCAGCGATATGTATAATTTATTTTGCCCCAACATTCTCACATTTCCGTGCAGCAACACTTTCATGTGGTTAAAGTAAGCTGGTGAGGAATGCTTTTCCAATTAAATTCAAATATATGTATTTTTTGATTACATGTTTGGCAACAATGAAAAGTGGCAGACAATAAAAATAGATCGTCATCTTTTAATACGCCAAAGTTGCGGTCAAACAACATATCTGGAAATAAGAAAGTGACAAAACATGAAATTGGAGCTGAGGATTTCTGATGGACCGATTGACAGTTAAGAAGCCCCACAAAGTGCGTGTTTTCTTTTTTAGCCTAAATTGTTGTGGATAAACTACAAAACAAGGTATCACTTGCATACACATAAATAATCAATACAGAGAGTACTTCCTTCTGTACACTGTACACACTGTACACACTAAAACAGTAAACACTGTACACACTAAAACAG
>JAVKLF010000053.1:6242724-6258814 GCA_034783495.1 Millerichthys robustus
TTTTACAGATACAAATCTTATTTTTACAGATACAAATCTTATTTTTACATACAAATCTATTTTACACACACAAATTTAGTTTACAGATAGCCTACAAATTTTATTTTCACACATAGGCCTACATATCTTTTTTTTACAGATACAAATCTTATTTTCACACGTACAAATCTTATTTTTACAGATACAAATCTATTTTACGCACACAAATTGATTTGCAAGTACAAAATATATATGTCCTTAATTTGTGCCCATAGATTCGAGCTCGCGCAGAAACGTGCTCGCGTGCGTACGCTCGTGACGCGACGCACGCGCTCGGTGACGCGTCGTTCGGTCGCTCGCGCGGTGGCCTCAAACCAAGAAAAGGAGAGCTGAGGACTGCTTAAAGTAAGTGACTCTTCAGATTTGTGACGTTTAATGTACAAGCTAGTGACCAGTTCAGAGAAAAATAAAAGCTGTGTACTTTGTACTACAATTTATACTGAAGTATATTAAGTATTACAGCCTTTCCCGTAGCCTGCTAATTGTTTTATAACCAGATAAATTTAATCGAATTCTCTCGATTGTTGTGAGACGTGAACTAAGATAATTTAAGTAATAAATTAATGTATTTACATATAAAAGTGCTGAAGTTTTGACTTGTTCGGACAAAGTTATGCTGACTAACCCTAATCAAATACAGCTCACGTTAGTTTTTTTGTTTTGTTTAGAGTGACTTCTTTCCTTAATGAGTTAACGCAACACACCTGCTTGAAAAGCCATACAGAATCGCTACGGAACCTGGCAAGGGTCAAACGTAGACAAATCGATATTTGTTTTTGTTTTTGTTTTGATAGCCCACAGAAAATAAGCAAAACTTGCAATGTGATGCTTAACCCCCCTTAAGTTCGTCTAAACAGTTTTTAAGGGGAAAATTGAACACAACTGCTGAAAAATACTATTTATTCCACCAAAAAATTTAATTGCCTTTTAAATTTATCTTAGTTTGTGAAAAAAAAGTTTGGCTTCATCAAAGTGTTTGGTTTGACAAAACTCTACAATTCATTTAAAAAGAGTTGACAAAGACAAATTTTAAAAGATAAAAGACACATTCTCCCTTAGGATTTCAAAATTTGTTGACATTTTTCCTACCTTCTAAGTAAAAACACACTTATGTTGTGCGGAAGTAAACAACTGGAGTTTAAACAGGACCTAGATGTGGAAGGCTTTGCCAAAACGCCTTTACTGAAATTTTTAAAATAATGTCAAAAATTCCATTTAGGCATCCTTAGGGAAACAGAACAGCCATAAATTAATTAACTTGTTTAAATTGAAAACTGAACTGTGGAGTTTTACAAAACTGAAAGGCCTTAAGGAGCTACAATAAAAAGTAACAAATTTAATAATGAGCTTGACTTGTTTATTGTTTACAATAATAATAGTATCTGTATTTTTCAGCAGGTATCTAAGCTGGTTAATTTGACACTGATTTTACCACACATAGTCAAAAGGTTATAGATAATTTGAGGGTTATTAGTTTATTCTCATTATAGGTTCAGTTACATAACTTTAGTTAAAATGTTGTTTTTCAGTTCAACGAATAAAATAATTGTGAATGTTATTAAACTGAACTCGTGTTCTTCAGGTGACCTCTGAACTGACTGCAGCTCGTCCGTGTTTGAAGTCTTCAGGAGAGATTTTTCTTGTCAACAAGTCACATTTCAGGTATGGAAGAAGCTTTCATGTTCATTTATTTTTACAGTGCTTCAGTACAAATCAAATGAATTACTTTTTATTTAAACTTTTATCTGACTTAGTAATACAAACTATGTTTTGGTCATGTTTGAGTGTTAAAAAAAATGTTCATCTATCAGAGAGAGAACTGTATTTCTGGCTACATTGTTTTTGTTAAACAACCACTTTAAGAGAAATACTCCAGTAGTAAATGGCCTGAACTTGTGTTTTATCGTGTCCAATTGAGGATTCTAAAGCACTTCCACATTACAGTCATTCATCCATTCACACACACTGATGGTGGTAAGCTACATTGTAACCACAGTTGCCTTAAGGCTGACAGAGGTGAGGCTGCCATGCAGCGGCACCACCGGACCCTCTGACCACCACCAGCAGGCAAAGTGGGCGAAATGTCCAACGGCTGAGATGGGCGAAGTGAAGTTTTGAATCAGCAACCCACTGGTTACAAAACAAACTCCGTCTTCCTCCCGCCACTGTCGTCAAAAGATTCAGCTAAAACTGGCAATGAGATTTTTTTTTAATGAAGCAAAGTTAGAGTTTAAATTATTTTTATATTCATGACATTTAGTTTTGTAAAACTTGAGTTGTCCAGTGAAAATCCTGAAATGAGGAGTTGTCTTTGTCTCATCAGTGGCTCTGATCTGTTGATGCGCTCCTCTAACTGCTGATGCCATCTGCTGGCCACATTAGTAAACTACATCCATAATGATTTTAATCAGCTCCATCAGATCAAATTTCTTTTCAGTGTTTTTATAATCTTAAAACCATCAGTTTTATGGCATCACATTTCTTTGCTCGTTGTTAAATTGGGCAATAATTTAAAAAGAAGATTACACAAATATTTGCTTAAACAGATACAAGATGGCTATATCTGTAAAGTTAGAGACTGTATAAATTATTACTGCTGGTAGCAAAATAATAATAAAAAAACTTTGTGGCTCATTCTTTTAAAGTCTGACATCACTTTAAGTAAATATCTTATAAATGAAACACAATTTGCTCAAAGAGCATTATGAAATGATGTGTAGTCAGTTTGTAATTCAAACCCTAATCTCAGTTGCTGCGTTTATGAATGAAAGAGGTTTATCGGCCTTTGGCATTAATGCCTGTTTTGAATTTAAAAATTTGCAAAGATCAAAGCCTCCCTTCAGGAAGCAGAGGTGGTGCAATACGCAGAACTCCCCCAGACTATTCTCACAGCAGTCCTTGTAGCTCTGCTGCAGCCTTCTATGCAGGATACAACATGGTGCTACTGCAAAACTCCACCAGGGGGCAGAAGTGCTCAGGAATGTTTTTTTTAACCCCACACTGTTTTCCCATGCCTTTTTTTTCTTCAGCAGTTTTTCTGTTCAGAGTAACTGTGCAGCCAGACATGTTTTCACGTATAACAGCAGCTGCAAAATCACATTAAGCCACGCGTGCATATGGATTTCCTTGAGGAAGTATCGATGCGTACATGCACTGTTTAAGTAATGTGTTTATAGGATTTATATCACTGTTCCTCTTTAGTGTTGAATGACTTTGCAGTTGCTCCTGAGTCTGATCACTAGTCCTCATTATGCTTCCATGTAGCCCCAAAGTATCTTTACAAGGTCATGACCTCCTCATTCCCCCACCACTCAGAGCAGCATTGCTGTACTAAATTATCCAGGTCCCGTCACAGCATCACTTCCACAGACTTCCTATTTAGACCAGACTGTTAATGGCTATTCTTATTCATTTCACAGGCAGGCAATCAAACAAAGTCTTATCTGGCGGGTGCAGCAGAAGTCTTGCATAACCTTTGAAGTATTTCAGGACGCTAACCTAACTTTTCCACTGTTAACACTCACACTGGTTCATTTTTGCATGACTTAGTTGCACCTTTTTGTTTTGTTTTTGGTACAGAGTTCTGCGCTTCTCACCAAGCTGCGCTTCTCTGCATGTGTGCATGTGTAAAAATAATTAGATTATTGTTATAACAGCTAAGTAGATTAATGGCAGATTGAGCAGATTTGGTTTCATTCTAAATGATACATGAACCTGTGGCATGGTTGTGATAAGTCTAAATGTGTACACATTAAAAAAATACTGGCAAATGCAAGATAAGGCTGCAACCTTGATGTTGAGATGATGATAGCAATAAAAAAGTAAAAAGATAAAGGAAAGATAGCTACATGAATCTTGTCTATCAAGAAGCCAAGCAAAGACATTCAGGATGTGTGGGGAGTATAATACCAAAGACGCCAGTTGTTCGTGTCTCCCTCAGTAGCTCTATGTAGATCAGAGCCAGGGAGCAGTGGCCCTTAAGGACCTTGAGAAGGGGGGATTGAATGCTTACGGTGCAGAACTCTATCTTCAAGGCTCTCTGCCCTCAACTTTTTCATTTTTTATCATTAATTATTTCTCACTAATTGCCAGGATTAGAAAAAGAGGGAGAAAGAAAGGGCACCTTGTGTCTCTGGAGTCTTAGACTGGGTGTGTTTGTACGTGCATACTTTGTGTGTGCGTGTGTGTACCCATTATGGCCACGTTTACACAGATTGACTGTACTATAATGAACAGAACAAGAGGAAAAGGCACAAATTGGACATTCTTGGTCAGCAATGTTGTTAACACTCTTCAGCTGATTGTGCTTGTTGAAGCATCAAACTATTTCTATTAAATTTAAGAAGACTGTCATAGCCCAGCAATGTCCTTGTGCTCTGCAGAACACTGAAGGTGATTAAAGTTAGTTATTTAACTTTCTATTGAAACTTTTTATCGACTCATGGCTGCATTGTGGAAATTTGTTGACTTTAAATCAAAGTGCTCTAGCCCATTTACCACAGTGTTAAATCTGCATCAGTGTTCCTATTGGAATTATTTATAATTTAGATTTATTTGCACACATAAATAAAGACTCCAACATGTAATTGTAAATAATTATATTCCACGTTTTAAAGTGCTTGGAGTATGTGTTGATGATGACGCTCAGTTAAACCACACACCAAATTTTCTGTAAAATTCTTCTGCTAAATTATAGCCATTATTATGTTTCCTAAGGTCAGTTTGGTGTGTTTCATTAAAATCTGGGCTAACATGACAAACAAACACAGCAAAAACATGTTCACATATATACCTTTGGTGGTAAGTGATAAACTATACAATTTTATGTAAAAAAAGGAAATATGAGAATAAATGTCATCTTATGAATATATAGTCTAACAATTTTGGAAATGTATGTTATGTTTTTCTTCCTTTGATCATTCCTAGCTTAACCTCCCTTTTAGCTAAAGATATCCTGATCAATTTAGAAAACCATTCTTTAATTCATTTGCAAGATTTCTTTTGCAAAAAGGGAAAAGAAATGGGAACATCTTGAACAGTATCACTCAGTTTTTGGCAGTAAAATATAGTAAAAATGATGTCAGTCCTTCTGGTATTGTTCCATTTTTGGTACAGACATTAGTTAAAGTCTCCTTTTTGTCCTTTTTTGACAAAAGGCTGTAGTGTAGTTATAATAATTTTTGTTAAGTTAATGAGTATTTAATAATCTTGGGCAAGTAGGGCATTTTGGTGGATATAATGGACCTCCAATCAGAAGGCTGTTGTTAGATACATATCACATAATTGCTGGCAAGATCAAAGCAAGAAACAGAGCTTCTACTTGACTCTTCTCAGCTCCTCTTGCAATAACAAGTCAGAATAGAGATTTTGTTCTTTGTTCATCACCCGATGAGAAGGATTTGGTGACATCAGATATCCTGTTAGACTGAATTAAAGATTTTAGAGTACAATGGGAGATTTAAAGTATTCAGAAATATGATGCATCACAGCGCCTTTTACGAAAACATTTTTGGAAAATCATTCAAATCAAAGACAGCCCTGCTGGGTGTTGATCACATTGCCTGATTGTTGAAATACTGAGGGAAACCAAGTTTATTTCACTAAATTCAGTGGTTTTCTAAAATGTTTTTAGTGATTTCTCTATATCATTGTACTGTCACTGTTTTTATTATCTGTAAATACCAAAGGGAATAATGTTTTCACCTGATTGTGTCTGTTGGTAAAATATGTCATCCACCATCATAGTTTTTAATGAAACAAACACAAAGTAATCATTAAATATATGAGGCTATGTGCATTTATGCAAGGAATGCTATTATTTGACATGTTTGCTTTTATACAGAATTTTGGAAGATAATATAGATCTACTTCTTGCCACTCTAAAAAAACCCTGATATTTAGAAGGAATGAATTGCTTTTATTTTTCTGACTTTATGTGACATTTTGATTTGTTTTGTAGAAATGTGAAGAAGTTTCTTATTGTAGATTTCCACTTGTGAAAGGAACTTCCAAGCACTGCAAAGCTGATCTGATCTTCCATCTTTATTATCTGATGAAACAGACTTCATTCTGAAAAAAAAACTTATTTGGAACAGCCTTTTTATCTGTAGGTGAAAAAAAAAAATCCACGTAAAACAGCAAAAAACTTAAAAGAAAAGAATGACCTCACTCCATTTTTCTTTTGTGTTTTTTATGAGCAGTGCTGAATCATAAATGAGCAAAATGGTTGAAAAAACAACTAGAAATCAGAACCACCTTTAAAATTCTTAAATTTCGTTAAAAGTCAGATTTGCAAAGGACACAGACATGAATGAATTTTATTGAAGACCGAGATAAATGGGAAAAAAGATATTGCTTCCTGACACTTTTTGAATATTTTAACATTAAAACTCTTTTACAAGTAAAGACATGAGTCCTGCCCATTTTCTGCCTTCCAGTGAGCGTGGCTTTATTTCTCATCAGCTGATGATGAAACGTCCTGTTGACAGCCCAGCGCAGCTCATCCATCTGACTCTGGAGCAGCTCCTTTGCTTTTGAGTTATTTTTGTTGTGATGGATGAACCTAACCCCGCTCCTCCGTGTCAAACCGGACAGTTCACCTAATGTCTTCATTGTACGGTCCAGTTCAGTGCTGTTATTATAAATGTGCAGCTGGAGCAGCAAAAATGACATTATTCTTTGACTGACACCTGCTGACTGATGCTGATGTCATGATTTTTTGGTTAGATTAGCTCTAAAATCAGAAGTCATGCAAATGTTGCCCTTTGAGGTTAGCCAGTGTTTAAAAAGGTCAAGCTATTGCTTTCGCCGGTTACGCTGTCGATAAGATGCTTTACATACTTTTAGAATTTAGCTCTATCTGTAGTCAATAGGATCTGAGCTGCTTCCTACTTACCACTGTTAAGTAAACACATCACTGTTTGTGTTCATGAAAGAATCAATGCGTGCAGTCAGTCAATGTGTGCCAAGTGTTTTCTTCTTCAGTCTTCACTTGAACAATGCTTAGATGTTACAGGTTCATCAGGCTAGAATGCTTCTTTTACAAGGCCTAAAAGGTCAGAAGGAGGATTAAATAAGCCTTACGTTTTTACAGTGATTTCATAATAAACATGTATGCTGACTCAACTCCAATCTTTGAACACAAAACAATGACAAAAGCCTGTTGATGGCAGAAATCTTAACCATTGTGTTGGAGAAACATTTTTTGAGACCAATACAGAATGATGACTTTAAAAATGACTGTGTGTTGAATTGCAAGAAAGGTAAAAAAACAAAACAAAAAAAAAAAAACAAGGTGAATCTGATGTGTCATGTGATTACCTTAATTTTGCAAGTCAAATATCTTCACTTAACTTGTAACACAATACTTATAGTTTTAGAAGTTCAACTTCAGTTATTATAATTTAATTAGATTTTAAAATTTGAAAAATTAATTATTAAAAAATTTAAATGGATTTCATTTAGTTTTACAATTTTAGATCAGTCTGAGCAACTTCATCAACAAAAAACCTAAACACCTGCTTAAGATCTTTTTCTTCATGCAGCAAATGTTAGATGTGGCTGCAAACATTATTTTTCTCCCAGTAATGGCTTTGTGGTCTAAATTAGAGGAGGATGTCATCATGTCGTCCGAGAACATGTCATGAATAGTAATGTATGGTATGATGACACATCACTAGCCAAAACATTAAAAATTAAAGACCTAATAACGTTAACCCCAACTTTCTGTGTGTGCGTGCTCGCATTCGCTTGTGTGCATGTGTGTATTTCCCTACTCCTCCAACTGACATTGTATCTTTAGTGGTTCTGTCAGTGTGAAAAAAAATCAACCCATACTACTATCCCCTTCAGCGCTACAGGATAGTGAACTGTCTGGTTAGTGTATGTGTGTGTGTGTGTGTGTGTGTGTGTGTGGGGTAAATTCTATGCATCAAGCATCAGTCCGTATTGAAGCCTGCAGTGTGTCATTGGAAGTGAAAACACCTTTTAGCCTTTCAGCCTCTGTAAATCCACTCGAAATGATTCTTTAAAGGGATGTCAAAGGTTAAAACATACAATAGTCTCACTCAATCACTCTGCTAAAACCTCTTGTCTTGTTCAATCAAATGACTGTGGGTCAACTTGACCACAGTCTACCTAATGTTATCTTATGGTCCAACGCTGGAGAGTTCACAGGTCAAATGTAGAGCACAAGCAGAGCATCTTCATTGTGTATATTCAGGGTGTTCCAAGTGAAGGTGTGTCTACATTGATTATTTTCATGCTAGGCGATTATGAAAAAGTATGCCAAGTTGGATGAAATTAACATTTTATTTTGAGAGAGGAGTATAGTGTGTTTTGATGCATGTCTTGTGATTGTAATGAAAATAGGAGATAATTGTTAATCTAAAACTTTATTTGTGCCATTCCAGCAAATGTTGTTTTGTCTCTTCTGTATAGTAATGGGCTTTATACGTAGTTTTGCAGTTATGATAATAAGCACTTTACTAGCTGCAAACAGGGCCCAATGGGGAGAAAGTTCCTTGGTCCTCGAAAATAATTTGATGATCGTTAATACAAGCTTATTGCCTTGGATGACATCTTTCTCTGGCTTCTGACAGCACATCATCCTGACTTTCCTTTAATAGCGTTGGTTGGCAGATCAGTACTGGTGAAAATAAATTAGAAATGATTATTTCGAGTGCAGCATAAGGAACCTTTTTTTTCATAAAAAAAGTCATGTAATCACTAAGACCAGACTTTAATTAAGCATTAAAGTGAGACGGTGAAAGTGTGGATGTCATGGTAACAGAGTTTTATGGTTTTGACTTTTTCTTCTCGCATCTTTCTCCAATTTTAGCCTTTCCTCCTTTACCTTTACAAGGTGTGATGATTTTGTGTTTCTCCTGTTTCATGTAATATACAGTATATCCTTTATCTTTATATTCTTACATCTAATATTAGCAGTTAATCAAATCTTTGGGTTACAAAACACTCCAGGTTATTGCTTTGTTACTTTGACAGGTAGAAGTTTATGATGAATTCTTTCACATTATTATCCCTCATACAAAAATGTCAAAATTATAAATGTGCAAATGTAGTTAGCACCAGATGTTTCTCATTCAGCCAGGAATGTCCATTCAAAGTATTTGTCCAATAGAATTAACATGTTTCTGACTTTTCTTTTATTGTTTATTGATCTGTAGATCACATTTAGTCTTGGATGAAATTGTTGTACTTCATCTCCAGCAGTTTCTCCCAGTTGACCTGGTTCTCCAGTGTGAGGAAGGCAGCTTCTGCTTCAACAATTACATAAATGTAGAGTTTGTGATCTTTTGGATTAGCTGTCCTCCTTTCTGTTTATATGTTATCGTTTATTCCTTTCGCTTAGTTTGTTTGCTTCTTCACCTTGTGCTGTCCAGGATCCACTGTCATTTCTTTTGTGTTGTTGACGTCTGATACAGCTTGGAGCTGATCAGTATTTCTCTTTCCCAATGTAAACTCTGTATAGAGGACTTCTTTTGGAACGTGGCCATCCGCCATGTTGTGGCCATGGCCCAGCCAGCACAGCAAGCATTGTCTGAGCATAATGAAAATGCTGGGAAGGTCAGCAGGAGATCTCAGCTACACCATCTTGCCAGGATATTCCCAGAATATATTAAGTCTTCTGTCAGTTTTGGCAAACGTACTCCTTAAGTCACTTTCATATTAAAATTTGATAGTGGAAAAAGCAGGAGCACTGGAATCTTTTATTCACTTTCTGCTTGGGGTTATTATGCTGTAGTGTTGTATTGGTAGCCTTAAGTCATAGTTTGATACGTACTTCATATGAGGGTCAGGGTTCGGTACAGTTTGGTACAACAGGAAAAAATGTACACACAAATGCTGGAGTTTGTGTGTGAGTCCACTGACAGAGTGCTCACTGTGAGCTGGTCACTGTCTTAAGTTTGTTTTTATTTTTACGATTCTCTGTATATTTCTCCTCCATTAGACAAACACTGCTGTTGACTCAGTGGATGTTTGTTTGTTGTTTGGATGAACATAAAGGCTGTTGTTTTATGAGCTGCAGTAGAACAAGCGTAAAATCCTCAAGTCTGAGGGTGTTATGAAGAAAAACTGCTGCTTGTTCTTTTTTGACTTCTCTAAATAAAATGCCAGGACTTTTCTCTGACAGTCTGACAGATTCATGCAGCATTCAAGCTGTGGCTGGGAAAAATTGGCTACTTCCCCAAATATTTTTCTAGTTTCTCAGCAAACAGCAGTGAACTTTGATTCAGTTTGCACAAGAATGCTCTCCCTGCTTTGGGCTTTAGCACTGCAGGGTGTACAGTGCATACTGCTTCCTATGTGAAGGGGGTTGAACAATAGATGAGATAGCTTTCCTTACTTCTTTTGACTTGTGGCAATTCTAAAACATTCAAACAAAACAACTACAAATATTAGTGCACTTTTCCTGGTAAGAAAGGTGATTGGCTGACTACTGTGTTCACTGTCACAGATGTGCAAAACATCTGTACTTTAAAGGTTCAGTACAAATATATGTACACTGCTTTTCTACTACTTAATGATGAGGCAAATGAGTATTATTCTTTGTTTCCCCAGGAACCCTTTGACCATTTCTGTACCCACTAGTAAATTGTTAATAAAAGATTTGTGAACCAGTAAAATATTTTTCATAGACTATATATCAAAGTGTAGTGTTGGTACATTACCATTCTTCTGTCCTTGATTAGTTTTTTCAAACTGCTTTGGAGAGTCTGAACATGGACTAAAGTTGTTTTTGTGTGTGCATCAATTAAAGTTACGCTCATAAATATACAGTTTGTGCTTCTCTGCACTTTTGACTTTTGGCAAAATGTAAAAAATGTCTTTAATGTCGACCTTCCTGCTCAGACTCTGCACTGTGACGGTAGTAGACCGATATAAACCAACTATATAAATAAATGATATTTCCTGCAAACATTCATTTTAGTTTTGCTCTCACACAGAGAAATATTATTGTCACCTCTCATTCCAACAGTACAATTTTTTATGCTTTGCTAGAGATTCGCATTCAATGGGAACAAAACAGGTCTCACATTGTTTGATCAGGTCATTGAAAATCCTGTCATCTCCTGGACCTTTACATGAGGCTTAGGTATAAATGGTGTTTCTGAGCCTCTTTACTGCAAAGCTTTTTCACAGTCAGTCAGCATTTTCCAGGTTGAAGCATTGAGCTGGGCACATTACTTCTGAGGTAGAAGTTGGTGTGTTTCAAACAGCATGTCATAAAATGTGAAATAATGATATCTCATTCTCATCTCTCTGTTTTTTTCAGAAACAATGTAGTAAATAAACATTAATGTAAAAAAAAGTTTACATAGCTTTGTAAATGTATGAATAACATAGTTATCAATGCCAGTGTTACCGATTAGTGAGTGAAGGCTGTTCTGGCCCACAGTAGGAATGTTTGTGTGATTTGTGGGACAGCAGCTTATACTTGCCCTTTTATGAGCAAATACAAGCTATATTTGTCCATGATTCATCCAAGGCATCTGCTATTGCTCTCACAAATGATGGATGGACATCCAGGGCTGCCGAGAGTTAATTAACAGCAAATGTGCGCTACATCACACTCGGCTGGAAGATGGAAAGCCATGTTCTGCAAACTCGCCCGATTTATGAACACACAAGCACACATCTGGCAGAGCAACTCCAAGAGACTGTGTTTGAATGGAAATTGGAGAAACCAGATGGCAAAATTCCCATCACAAAAGTCTGCTTGAGAAACTGGAAGTGCAAAAAAACTATTCTCCCTCTGCAGTACAGCAAAACCCACCAAACCCAGATTCCAACCCTTACCAAGTTTTTATGTATTTAAACATGAGTTCTATGTACCCTTACATCCCTAGTGTGCATAAATGACAACTGTAAGAAAGTAATTAACGGTACACAAAACTTATTCAAAATAGCCCGTACAACTGTTAATAAGGACAAACTCAGATATACACGTTTGAATAGTACCATGTTTGATTAAGATTTGTCTACCAGCAAGATAAAAACTGAATAATACATGAATGCAAAGCACACTCTATCTCAGCTGAAAGTTTCTGTAAGAAGTCTGATAAGAAAATCTCTATTCAGAGTAAAGAAGTGAGGTGTGTGATGGTGTTGGTGCTGATGCTGTTGCGTGCCGTAACTGTTCTCAGAAGATTTACTGAACTGTGGCACAGACAGTGTGTTCAAGGGCATATTGGCTGCTGTCAGAGTGTTTAACATTTCCTCCCAGCCTTAGCTCAAAGCGTGTGAGTGAAATGATAATTTATTTTTTTTTGCTTGGAGTTAGTGATTGCATGTTTTTAAATTCAAATTGGCCCCAAGATGCCATTAAGTGTCACTATCTCCTCTTTTCATACATATATTTTTGTGTGTCTGTGCAGTGTGCAAAATGACCTAATTCATTCAAAGCTTTTAAAGCTGTATCCATTTTTTTCTATATATAAACAAAACAGTTAAGAATTGAGCAGCTATAATAATACATAAGCACTGATGCGCTCTTACTCTAATTTTAAAAAATCTCATTGTACCAATTCAAACTAAAACATGCACATTATACACCAACACATTGCTTGTTTGGAAATACTGTCTTACGACTTTTGGTAGTGCTGTACCAAAATTAGCAAAGCTTTGCACAACAAATTAATGATGACTGATCGCATTTTGCTGAAACAGATGAGAAATCCCAGCCATCTTTGAAGCTTAGCATCAAATATAGGCCTACTTCACTTTAGAAAATGTCGTTTAAAGTTGAAATGGATCATAGAAAATTTCCATGACTGAACTGGCACTCGGATATCTTTTATGTTTTCTTTCTAAAGCACTAAAGCTGTATTTAGACACCTGCCCATGACAGAAAAGATCCAAGGCTACACCTATGAATGTCGAAATCTGAAAACCACGTCAAAAGTGTACTTTAGTTGTTCAAAATGTGGAGGCAGCTGAGGCAAGTTTAGCAAACTTACACACAAAAATATGTTGTTTTTCAAAGATTGGCAGCTCAAAATGCAGCCACACTGTTTGACATTCACAATTTGTTATGACTGCAGTGAAAATCTGCTTAGTTTTTGCAATTTTGAATTGCAACTGACAAATTAGCTTCACAAGTTGTAAAGAAGCGTGTTTATTCAGTAATGCCTGTTCTGTAAACCCAAGCCTGTTTTGTCTTGTCTTTGGTTGCCTTTAAAATCTAAGCAATAATAATTTAGGTACATTATATTATTTCTTTGGATGTTCTCTGCTGAGTGCAATAAACAAGACAAACAAAACTACATTTAACAACCCACTTGGCAACATAAGCTCAAACGGACTGTGTGTAATAGGATTTCAAACGTCCGCATGCACTCTAAATGGCTTAAACATAATATAGGGCATACATTAAAACACACTGGCGATTATTACCCCAGAAGCTGCATGCATTTTCTGCCTTGTGGTTTAAATCCCATTTATGCATATTTAACTACTTTAGGATTAGAATTATCACACTTGTCCAATTACTTTTGCCAGTTTCATTTGCATTCTAGCTCTCCTCCTCTCTCCCGCTGTTCCCTTCTATCCTCTACACATTTGTAATTTTCCATCTTCGGCCCTCTTTCCATCTAGATTTCATTTGCAAGGTTACAGAGTGATAATTAAATGTAGTGGTGGACTGAGTAATTGCATGTTTATCTGAGCTGCAAGTTACTGCAGCCAAGTCAAAGGAAGAATTTCCACTTTGGTTTTTATTGCAGCCCCTTCCCATCATCTTTTTTTTTTTCAAATAATAACAGATATGCTCCACTGTTTCAAACTTTCCTAACTCTTTTGAATGTCTTTTAATATGCGAACAAATTACACACAGTAGTAGGGGCTGTAGTAAAAGAAGGAGACAGTTAATTTTCCACTAGCTGCAGGCAAGCATCTGGAAACGGCATAGAGAAAACGCGGAGAGAAAAGGGAAAAGAAAACACACACAAAGGAGGAAAGTACGTTCAATGAGGTGGGGATGGTAAGAGAAAACAGCTGGTGAGGTCTAGCAGTGCTGTGTTTGCAGAAAATGGAGGCAGCTGGTGACCCAGAAACATCTTCTCCTCTTCCAAACTCTGCTGCAATCACGGCGGCGAGAGGGGAGGGTGTCACTCCACATCCAGACTCGACTAATAAGATGGTGGTTAATTACAATAATGAACAGATAACACACGGAACAAAAAAAAATCTGTCCATAAAGTTCAACTTTGTTTATGCAATGTATTACATCTGTTCCAGCAGGCTGAAAATAGTACGCAACACAGAAAGCGTGTCTCATCTTATGTGGAGTTTATCGCTTTAGGTTGTTTATCTATTGTAAAATGCTGATTATTCATGCCTTTTTATTTAAAAATGATAAATTTGTTTTTTTTCCTTTTAAGATGCTGCTTAATTGCAAATTAGGCAGCATATTAAAGGCATTAGAAGTAAACCGAGATAACATGCACCTCTTAGCCTGTGAGCGATTTGTCCTTTTATCACCTCAGGATCAGTTTTTCTGCCAGAATTGTTTACTTTTCTGCTTAACTTTATCTAATCTAAACACAACCTAAGGTAAACATTGCTGATTTGATCTGCAGAAGTCACACTTATTGTTGGCATTGTCTTGGCATTTGGCATCTTGATTAGTTTTTTTGTTTTTTTTGTACTTGTTTGAAGTAATTCCGCATTTGACTTTGCAGTGATATTATTTGTGCAAATTTGGATATTAGCCATGATTGCCTTTTCCCAAAACAACATTGTCTGGGGCTTTTGATTTCTTTAATGTTCAACCCAAATGAAGAGGCTAAGTGGTTGATTTGAAGCTTTATTGCATGATTTAATCTGGTTTTCATAGATCCCCTATGGATTTGCGTACAGTCAAGCTCAATAATGAATAATGTTTTGCAATCTTTGCCTATTTAGTCACAGTCAGATCTGGCAATTCAGTTTGGTGTAGGCCCTATCTGCAGAGTGGTTTTCCATCTCGTATTAATAAATCCCATCCAATGATTCTGTTAGGCTTTATGAATCTTTAGAGAAACTCTGACTCAATTCATTTTCCGTGAGAGCACAAATTTCATTTAGCAAACAGATTGCCTTGATGCCGACTCCGATGCGTGCAAACATAATAAACCTTCATGAATGAGGCTGAAAGGTGTGTGTGTATGTATGAGAGGATAGTGTGTGTGTGTGTGTGTGTGGGTGTTTTGATGACGGGGCCTGGCATTAAAATCTTAGCAGCAATAAATGAGAAAATTCTATTGAACTGTTTATTGATAATTAAATGTAGAACTTCATTTTCACATCAGTTTTTATGTTACACTAGTGACTAAAAGTGAATGTATCTATTGCCATGGCAACGCTGTGTTTCTCGGCACACTTTCCAGAAGCAATTTGCAAATGTCCCCCACGCTTCTACTCCTTTCATCCACTTCCATCTATGACACTGTTATTCTTTTGCATTTTTCTCCTCTGTCGCGTTCCCCCTGTAGCCAGTGGTGCAGTAATAGTAGCTCATGAGACAAGCACGCTGTGATACATTTGTTAATAATAAAAAAAGAAAAATGGGCCTGTTTCTGGGATTAAATTATGCACAGAAAAGCACAAAGAACATTTGCTGTATTATAACCATGCCTGTAGTTTTTACTCAGACTCTTTTGGGCCAAATATTTTCACTATTTTATCACTTTCATACATCGGTTTATTGTTCACCTTTGGAGCCAGCTCAAATCAAACTGACAGCCATCTGACAACAGAAAACACATAATTGGCTATTACACAATTTTACAGATACTGTGCTAAGATTTGGTGTGGTAACTGAGAATTATTCACAACATGTACTTCAAGTGATATTGTACAAAAGCTTTGACTAAAACCTTAATAACTATTTGAGTCAAGCCTGTTTGTCTGATGGCAAAATATGAATGAATGAATGAAATAAATTTATTTCAGACAAATTAACAAATTTTTTAAATAAATAAATCAATATCAGAAGTAAATCAATTTCAGAAAAACTCATAACAAACGAACTATTACCACAAAAAAACAA
>JAVKLF010000053.1:6284157-6295553 GCA_034783495.1 Millerichthys robustus
TTTTGTCTTACCCTTTCTGCAATGGCTTCCTATGACTAGCAGAAAACAATTTAAAATCCCCTCTCAAGAAGTAAAAAAGAATGACCTGGCCCCATAATATTTAAATCAGTTATTTATCCCCTACTACACAACTAGAATGCTTCGCTCCCAGAATGTAGGTCCCTGAATTATTCCAAGAATCTTTAAATCTAGAATGTTACAGGGAACCTTTAGTTTTCAGGGTCCCTTTTTCTGGAATCAGCTCCCACATGATCATCTGAGTGAAAAAAGACCTTCATTTAATCAGATACAAAAATAGGTAATGCTTTTCTTAAAATGTTCCACAAATTGTCTAAATATTAGACAAACTAGCATATTCTTTATTCATCTAACTAAACTAAGTTATTTGCTATGTTATTTGCTCAACTTGTTTTCAAGAACTTCTTCCTGTTTTTTCCAGTCAAAACTCTCAGTGATGCCAAGTAGAGTTCAAGAAAGCTGCTGATTCACTCCTCAGTTCAAATGAATAGAATTTAAATGTTGATAGCATGTTTTCCTCCCATTTTTTAAATTTATTTATTTTTTTTTATTTCAGTGTCCATAGCCTGTAGCTGCTCCACAAGACACTGGTGTGTGTAATAGGGCTGTTTTGGAGGTACTCTTTCCCCAGCTGCTGTGCTAATTGAGGCACAGAAAGAAGCCCCAGCCAGATGGAGCAAAGATGCCGCAAATTGATTCCTCGCATTCGTCTTCATTAAGGTCTCGGTTCTGAGGCTCTCAGGAGAAAGTGTAAAAGAGAGCGAAAAAAAGGCCAAGGCAGAGGAGACATCTCCCCCCACATACCTCTGAAGGGTTCACTCTGAATCCCCGTTGACCTGCATCCAATCACTCTCTATCAAAAACAGCTCAGGAGCTTCAGGGAAGACGATGCTCACGGTAACCCACCTGTTTATTTTCTTCCTTGGCCTTTTGAAGTCCTCCATCTCCTGATAAAAACCCTGCCTTCCCCAAGCCTCCAGCAGCGTCTGGGCAGTTCTCTGCCATTTTCAATTATGTCTTTGCAACTTCCACTAACTCAGACCCAAAACGTGTAACGCCGCAAAGAAGAGGCAGAAGTTTTGTGTCATCATATTTGACACACACACCAATAACACCCTACATCTGCCCCTGTTGACCACATCTTCGGCTGCATTTGTCTCACTCACAGCCCCGGTGATGCAGCGTCTGCAATTACCAGACAACACAGAAAGAATGATGTGTCACTTTCCCAAATTACATTCCCCACACTTAATGGGCCCTATGTTTATGCAACAATCCCTTCAAATTCTCACTGAGGGAGCACTAACACTCTGTCTTCCTGCCACACACTGGGACCCAACACATCTCTCACTGCATATTAGCTAATGCCACCCTCCCAACCCTTTACGAAAAATAATGTACGACAATCTCACGTCGAAACAAATGAATATTAGTCATATTAATGGTTTTTCTTGTCACAAATGTGGGCCATAGGAGAAAAAAATCAGCTTTTTTCCCCTAGCGTATTGGCAAAGAGAGGATTTGTCAACAGCAATAAGCTTTCGAAGCGCACTGCATGATGCTAACTTGAAAGGGGATTTTTGGATGGGCTGGCTGGCAGGCAGGGGTGCAGAAATGTTATAGTTAGTTAGTTAAAGGTGGGAGGTTGGCGGAAAGAGAGGGGAGGGGGTGCCGTTTGATGTTTCATCCATTATTTGTGCAACGTTACCTGGATTATGTGCCAACTCACTTGGGAGGCAGAGTTACTTAGGCTCGTCACAAGCTGTCCAGAAGGGGCAATTCACTCTACTTTCTCTGACTCTCTCTTAAACATACGTGCATCAATTTTTTTTTGTTGTCCCCACCCTTCTCACCCATCCTGTGACAGCCAATCACAGGGCCAAATCCTTGGTTGTCTTTCTTTTTGTCCATCCATCTAACCATGTTCCTCTCTTCATCTTTCCTTTCCTCAGCTCTTCTTTCCTCTGTTCTGCTGTGACATTAAGCAGCTTAGCACATGTCTTGTTGCAGGCTTACAGTGTGCTGGATGCAGAGTTTTACTGTCACTCTGTATATACAGGTGCTTTGTGAGTCAGTGCCTCTGTGACAGTTTCCACTGTGCAGGATTTCTGTGATTTCCATATCTGAGTCAAGCTGGTAACATCTTGTGGGAAATTTCAGTAGTAGCTCTTCAGTATAAAAGCTGATACTATGATTTTGTCTGGTTATTGAACATACTAATGTTTCTTTTCATTTTGGAGTTCTCTCATTCTTTGGCATGATTAGACTGTGTTTAAGAGAAGGAAATGATTTTATATTTGCTGTAGACAAAAGCAGCATCTAACAAGAAAACAAGGAAAGTTTCTTGTTGATAAAAGAAATCATCTTTACTTCACCATTAATACGGTATATTATATCAAACGCCTATTTTAAAGTTTTATGTAGAAGGTGTCAGATCATCACTGACATCTTTCTTCTCTCAGGTTTTAACCTCATTTTCACACATACAGATTAAGACTCCTGTTTTTTCTTGACTATGACTCATGCAGGCTTTACACAGGGCATTTCATTTGCTACTCTGATTAGGTGAACTCTTGTTCCTTCAGTCTTAAAAATAGTTTTGTTCTCATGTGCATTTCTGTTTTAACATAAATCACTGTGCAATAATGTAAATATGTAAGTTCCTGTAATGAGGTAGCTGATGGGCACCTTTTCTTTTTTGTATTTACACTTCTTTTTGACTGGAATAGAAAACTGAACCAGTGATTATGCTCTGCTGCTACCACACCAAATTTTAGTTCAGTGTCTGTAAAATATGTTAAGTTAGCCATTTTTTCTGTTTCAGTCCCATAGGAACTAGTTCTCTTTACATATGTCTTACTGTGACATCATCAACAGCACTCTCTTCTGATTTATCTTACATATTTCCTTTCATTTCTTTCCCCTTTACTCCTCTTGATTGCCATCTTTCATCATCATCATTTATTTGCATTCATTTCAAGTGACTATATTTCACCTTATTGACTTTGCTCGAAGGCACTGGTGCTCAAACAGCATGGTGCAGTTATTGAGTACTGTTTGAAGTTGACATTATGATCTGTCCAACATCCTCATCTTCAGATTTTTCTCACTTCTTACGAGGTCTGCATCTTTATGTGCGTCACTGCATGTACTAGTCTATTTTTCCAGCTTGTTTGTCCTGACCTTTTAACCTTCTTCTGTTTATTGTTGTTGTTCCCACCACAGGAAAGCATCTATACCTTTGCTTTTTTGCCACATTTGGGAAACACGTACCATGATTCAAAACCAGGTTTCTGCTTCATCACGACCTCCTCTTTAGTTCTTATTCTTTCTGTACTGAGTGAGGAGTGGGAGGTTAAGGTCTTAAATACAAACGGCAGTCCTGCTCTGCCTGCCTTGGGGAATCAGTCTTAAGCAATCTTTAATGGCTTAAAAGACAATTTCTGAATAGGTAGAAAATGTTACACTTTGATCTGGTGAGCATTTCTTAGGGAGAAATAAGATTTGAATTAAAGGCCTAGTAATCCTTGAAGACGTATCACATCGCTGCTTTTCACTCAAGAGTTTTAAACAAATTCATTTTATGATGAGAAGAGACAGAGTTGTAGCTGTTTTGTTTTAGTCAAACTTTGTAAATGATGTTATGCACAATCTTAATATTAAAAGATTGTTTGTGATTTGTTATTGCTGTTGATGATGACTATCAGCTACTACCACACCAGCTCAGTATTTGGAAAATTCACTAAATTATAGACATTTTTTTACTTTCCTATGTTGTTTAGCAGTTGTGGCCATCTTAAACTTAACTGTATGTGAGTGTGTTGGGGAAGATGCTCAGCTACTACCACACTGACTGAGTTCCAGCTAATTTTGCTTTTATTAAACTTGCCTTCCTGTGGCAGCATTAATGAATAGGGTCGATTGCAAAAGATAAGTCAGCTCTAGATATACATACCGTGATTAAATTGTGGTTATGCCTTTAAAATCCACCCTCTGGCTCATGAAATATTTTGCTGACAGAACAACAAACATACAGACATGGGCATAAATCGCTCATGTCTTTTATCATCACCTTCAGTGGTGGAAGATAATAATAATCAGAAAAGATGAATTACACCACGTTTTCAGTTTTGTTACCTTCACTAGATCTCATGATGCAGATGTGTCAAACTTCTGATCTAATAGAAGAACAACACACACCGATATCCTGAGCTCAGCCACTAATGCACACATGATTATAGCCTAGCCTGCATTTAATGCAAACAATAAAAATAATGTCAGGGACACATTTACATGAGTGTTTGCACTGCTGTGAACGAGACAAACTTCTTCCATTCAAAAGCTCTTAAAAATAAACACGGACATTGAAAAGTGATATAATTAGTGGGCTAATCTATCTGCAATTAACCGAGCTGTCTCCGTTGGAGAAGCTGCGCACAGATGTTCCATTAGCGTTAAAGAAAACTACAAACAGATGCTGAGGGTCAGCAGTCTGGGGAAAAATACTTCATTATGATTTAACACATTACATAGTGCACATATCTTTGTCTTTTTATGCAAAGCTACTTACAGCACTCTTCTGCGACAGGCATATTTAATAAAGCTGTAATTTTTCTATGTGATGATTTTTGCAGGAACTTGTGTCAAAATTAGCAAAGGTGGTCACACTAATTAAAAAAATCTGTTAATAATTAGCGTCCACTGATTTCACTGACAAAAGCAAGCACAGAACCCCCTCTGACCTTTAAAACTCTAATTAGATTTCAAACTTTCCTGATGCTGAGAACTGTTTTACTTTTCAACCTGGCATCTCATTTGGTGTTTGACACAATTAGACATCAAAGTTGAAGAAACAATTGTTAAAACTGTTTGCTGAACAAGATTTCTTCTTAATTTGATTTGGAAAACAAAGCCCGATGAATTAGCTCATATCAAACAGGATGTGCTTTGGTTTGTTGAACAGAGGCTTGATTGTTTTTGTTGGTTTTTCAATGGAAAGTAGTTGGATAGAAAAAGGCCCTATATAAGAACAGTCCATTTACCATTTATCAAAGCATTTGCTGTTAATTTATAATCAAGCATATTTTTGGAGCACAAATGGAGTGAGCAAGGTATCAACACAACAGGAGGGAGAGAATTGGGACAAAACCATCTGGAACTGTTAGCTTGAGCGTCTTTCTTTTTCTTGTCACTGCTGCGTTTTGTCTTCAAACATTCTAAAAGAAGTCTTTGCTTTTCAGAAATGGATCATAAACACAACAGGCTGTTTTTTAAAATGTAGTAATAATAATTGAATGGTATTCCCGGAGGGTTGTAGAACTACAAACATATTGTTCTCCAAAAAAATGCAAAGACGTCTAAAATTGGGACATTGATTATAGTTTACTGTAATTAAATGAATTACATGCTACCAGACAAACGATGCACTGCAAAACATTGATGCAGAAATGCACATGCCCGCACATTAATACCGAGCCACACACAAACAGGCGAACACACTTGACAGCCCCTCAACTTTTTACCCTTAAATGCAATCAAGTGTTCCCACACAGTAAACCCTCCGCCGACCCACACATCACTCAGTGCAGCTGCGGGCAGCCGACTTTGTAAAAATCTCCACTAAGAAGCAGGTGTATATCTCTGCCGCGAGCCACTGACATTATTAAACCCCACGTATATTATTTATTTATTTTTTTATAACCCTGATAGAACAACTCCTTTTTATGGTTCAGAAAAATGTTGTAAAGTGTTTACCTTTCACTGTGCTCACTAAGCCCTTCAGATGTCGAAGCATTATTGGAGTGAGGAGTTGTTAAAGGAAGACTTAGGGAGCGAAGTGGATGATTAAATTTGCTCAAAGAAAAGGACAGAGGGGGAAGAGGGGAAGACGGAGGGGACAGGATGAGATAACAAAAGCCAAGCGGAAAGAGGGAAGGAAGCCAAGCAGGAAACAAGTGAATAATTGGACTCTATATGGTAGGTTGTGCTCAGCAACAAATGAACATGCATAAACTTAATTAATCGTCATGAAAAGACCTTTATTCCATGTCATCATATATTTTCTTAGACCTAATTTAAACTTTATTATTTGTTGTTTTTGCTTTCATGGGGTTAAAGCATGTTTTCTTCTTTCTTTTTAATAAGCTTGTTTTATCTCTAATGAGACTAGGAGTCAGAAATGCAACTCAGGGACTATATTTTGTTTTGTAGAAAAGAGCTCAAAGGGTGGATGACTCAAAGGAGAAGTTATGAAAGTGATGAACCAATTATTATTATTATTGCTCGTCACTAGAGTATTGGTGATAAGGGTTTTGCCACTGTCTGTACTTCAGTGATTTTTACAGACACTGGGCTAACATTTGGTTTGCCTGTAGCTGAGAGTCATCCACAAGACATTGTGGTATTGAATAAACATAACATCATCATGAAGGTTTGACTGGAATAGTTGTAACCCTCATTTCTCAACATAAGATGAACTTAGTCTAAGTTTGGCATGAAGGGTGGTGGGCAATCTGCATCACTTTATCTTTAAGTCATCTTTAGGACACATGTACAATAGCTTTCTTTTTCTTAATTACATTTGCATTTCTTTAAGTTAGCCAAAATTTCTCCTTTAATTCCCCATAATTTAGAGTTGAGTAAAAATAATTAAATACTTTCCATCTGGCTTTTTAATTCTATTCCATGTTGATTATGTGAAGCCATGATGTTTTGGACTGCAAAGCAGATTCCCAGTTTACACTGGCATATGTGAAAACTATGCCTGGCCAAGCACATCATCCAACCTGACTCTGGATTGGGACACCAGGGGATCTGTGCTTGTTAGGCCACATACTGCCATGCTGCAGAGTCTGGCCGACCAGCACTATCTGAAGCTAGTAGATGAACTCTAAACAACCTTTTTCCTGCATGCTACCATTCCATCATTTGGTGCACCACTTAAACCAGCAATTTTATATACCCTGTTGACTATTTCTGTCATGCCACTGCCAACAGAAAAAGCTGTCATAGTCAGTCAGGGATGTAGAATATTTTTTCACCTCAATAGTTGAATCTGAAACATTTGTGTTTAGCTACACGGTGCCTGCTTAGGTTTATTCATTGCTTGCACGTAAAAGTAAAATAAAAAATAAAAATTGTGCTTTACAGACTTTAAAAGGTTTAACCAAAATGTTTATAGTTTTATCATTTCTCATCATTTAACAATCTTACTTTAAAACTGTCATGAAAGACAGTGGGCATTGTGAAAGCCTTTGATTTTAATCTGTGTAGTTTTATGCTTTGTATGGAAGAGTGTTTGAGTACGCATTGTTTTTATAATTGGTTAATCTATAATATATTTGACTTTAGCATATAACAGTAAAAGCGACTAATTATGATGTAAGCTGACAAATCGGTGTGTCAGTGAGCTTCATCAAGGCAAGATAATGCATAAAAAATAGCAAATTAGACAAATATGTATTTTTACCACAATGAATTTATTAAATGAAAACAAAACGAGCTCAAAGAAGAATAATTAACATGTCATGCAGTTTGTCTTCGTTTCATTTTCTGTATGTTGTCCTTTCAGTAGCTTGCTCTGCTGCATGGGGATGTTTCAGTTACTTGGGAGAAAACAACTACAAATGATCTGTTTTTCTACTGACACAGTGGAGAGGGAACAAATGATTGGCCCAAGTCAGCAGGAGCAGTCTTATTTTAACAATAGAGCGCACAGAGAAATATTTAAGGATAATCATATTGTAACACTGATTTGCATTTTGCATTGCCAGGCGCAATGCTCGATTTATTTCAACTGAGGCGTAAAGGGCTTGTAAAACCCATGGAGTTCAAATTTAAGGTGTTAAGTCAGGGTGCTGTCTCACTGTGGGGAGTCCTCAGGCTCGACTGAATCTCCTAGTAGTGTCCTGAAATAAGGAAATAAGACATTTTCCAGAAAGATTCCTTGTTCTTAAAGACATACAATAAATTTAAACTACTAGTGTATCAGTGCATATAAATCACTGTTCGATTTGTGCCTCAGTTTTGTGTGGACAGGTCAGTATAGGTTTGGTGCAGCAATGAAAGGAAACAAATGTCAACAGCTATTATTGAATGGTTTTGAACAGACAAAAAGTGTTCCAGAAGCAGACACAGAAAAACAAACAACCCTTGTGGGGAGGCTCTGAGGCAGCATTGTTCAGTCCTGATCCTTGAAGGCCACTAACCTACATGTTTTAGACTTGTTTCTGCTTCATTGCACTTGTTTTATTATAAGTAGTGATAAAGTCCTTCCTGCAGAACCTGATGACATGTTGAAGTGTCATTACAGCCATTGAAGTGTGTTTGAACAGGAAAACAACTAAAACATGTGGACCTCAAGAACCACGATTGGACAATGCTGCTCTAAGGCAACAGGCCAAGTACAGCATGGTGAAATTTATCAGTTTGTAATTTCATTTTTAAAAAGTCATGATGCGCTGTTTTTACAATTTGAACTACATACATTGTCCTTGTGTCAAACAAATAGTAAAAATAGTGCAAAAATGAGTGTTTGTTTAAATGAATCGGTCCAATAAGTGATGCAAATATGCTTTTCTTTCCATACATAAAGAACATATTTGCCAGATTTATGACCCCCCAAGTTTTTATACAGAACTTTAATCTCAACACAGGTTTACAATTGCGATTCTATAAACAGATTCTAAAAAGTTACCTGACTGTCGAGCTTGCGACAGATGTTTCTTTTTGTCTGTGAAATATGTGACCCTGCATAAACCTTTTTGAGTGACACACAATCATATATATTTCAGTAGTCAAGGCCAATCAAGCTGAAAATCTGCTAATTTCTGTCACAAAAACAAAGTAAAAATCATGTATTCCTGACTTCCTCTGTGGGTAGTTTTTAAAGAATTTTTTTAAATTTTTCTTATACTTGTGATGGAACATTTTTTGTCTATGCAATTTCTTAGCCATTAATTGTTTAAAAAATATGAATCAATGCATTTTAGAGAATGAAAGTCAAGTTTTTATTTATTGTAAAAATCCAAGATCTGTCTATGACAAGTGTTTAAAGGCATTTGAAGGTTTTATTTATTGTAGGCATTTAGACTTGCACACAAAGAATCATGTTCTCTCTGTGAAAAGGGCAGTGACTTCATATTAAATCTTTGTTGTCAAACCCACAAGGTCTTGATGGTACAGGAACATAATATTACCTTAATGAAAATGCCTTGGGGAAACTATAAAACATGCAGTCTTCGTGTTATGACACCTGGAGTTTTATGCTGGATGTCAGCCACACGAGACACCTTTTTACTTCAGGTCATGCTTAAACACCAGTGAAAGGAATAAGTTCAGTGTTTGGTTTTGTTCAGACTGAGAGGAGGACCTGATTAAGGAAAAGAGAACCAAACAAGCCTAAGGTGAAAGTAAAAATGACCTCCAACTTGTGTTATAACGCCAAATGTCAAACTGATCTATTAAAGTCTGAACTGTTCCCTCTGTACCGTCACAACAATGGGGGTCTATTCTTCTGCCTTTTTAGGTTTAGCTTTTCTTACACACTTTCTGGGCTTTCATGATCAAATTGTACATTTACTTGTCCTTCCTGTTTCATTCATCTGTTTATTCTCTTCACATTTCTGCTTACTAACCTCCCTGCTCTCCTGCCTTCTGTTCCATTCAGACGTTCAATCCAATTTTCTCTATACTGTATATCTCTTTGCTACATCATATGAGGTAGACATATTTTGTATTGTTTGTCTAGAGCTCATTCAGTATTTACAATTTCAAACTGTGCGAAACATCCAAACGCTGACAGTTTGGAGGAACACCACAGTGTCTATGACTCTGACCTGTCACTGGCTTTTTTTTTTACTCTGAAATATTTGAATCTTTTATAAATCTCAAAAACCAGAAGGCACTCTCTTCCTTTTCTCACTTATTGACGTTTCCTCTGACTTGTCTATAAATAAACATATTTTTATGCACCTAAGAGATGCTAAGCCATTATGTCTTCTCAATTGAAAGCTTCCAATTATTCCTCTAGAAATTGAGGTATTTTATTTATTAACTTAAAAACCTCCTTGAGTTGGTTTCATTTTCCCCACCGATGTGTGCCCAGCATATTTACTAGCTGAGAGGCTCAAGCTAAAGTGCAACTGGAGCTTTTGCACCTTAATGGCTGTCATTTGTCCCTGCCATATTGGGTGGCAATTGAATAACTTCATTGGGTGGATGAGAGAGAGCAATTTTAGGTGCATTTAAAGCAATATCGTTTATCCCTCTGCCTATCATAAATCACAAGGGAAAGAAGTAGAAAATGAGATGAGCAAAGAATGTAAAAATACTTCTAAAAGGATCTGAAATTAGGCATTGGCACTCTATTAATATTAAAATAAAATAGACGTTTCTGTGCGACTCTGTGTGCTCCTCTATGTTTCCTTACATGTTAAAGTAGCCAGTGGCATTAAAGAGGACAGAGGTAAAGTTTTGTTCTCAGTGAAATATTTTAAAAGCTAATTGTAACTAATTAATCTGTCAACATGCCAAACCACGACATAAATGTGCATAACTTTGCGCTTATGTTAAGCATGCAGACATAATAATAGCCAGAATGTCCTGCTGCGCCTGTAAGCAGTACTAATAAGGAAACTGGGTTGCTTATTTTCTCGTTGTGTTGTTTCCAGCCCACTGCAGATAATGATGTCTACGTGCAATACATTTTCTTGTCATAAAAGGTCAGTGACAAAAACATACCGTTACTCTCTAAGATGAACGTTCTCCTGCAGTGTACGGTCAGCTCACAGTCTTAAAAGCAGCGTGCACTCAGTGTGACAGATGCAGGCAGACTATCAGTCGCTTTTGGACTGAGGTGGAAATCTTATGTTCTGAAGTTGAGCCGTTGTGCAGCTGACCCCACGTATGTGCCTGACCTCCATTGCACTTGATACACACATGAAAACAGATGCACACTCAGTAGATTTTTTTTACATCTGCTCACACACCTGCATGCAAATGTGTGTTTAGAGCGATGACTTGTCTTCTTCAGGGACTAATAAATTTAAATCCTCTGTCAGCACCACTGAAGGATGGCCACAAATGCTCTGACATTACGGAAAGGACGTACACACTTTGTAAGGAGTTATCCGTGATCTGAATGTAATCAAAGGCCCTTTTCATGAAACGTTTGAGAAACAAAAACATCTGAGGTAACTAAATGTGGGCAAGAGAAGAGTTGACCAATTCATCAAAAGGATTTGGTAAACAATAATGTTTCTTGTAGGCAAATACACCCACCCCCCCCCCACCCCCCGCGCCGAACTGTGGGGCAATATTTTACAGCTCAGATGTTCCAGAAGTTCTACTATTATGATAAACATGTCTGACGGCTGACA
>JAVKLF010000053.1:6332006-6342033 GCA_034783495.1 Millerichthys robustus
TTTTTTTTTGAGTACCATTCAATTCTTTCTTTTGACTTTATCTCCTCAGGCCATCTTCTATTTATTACCTCTTTGCTCTTCCAACCAACTACCACAAATATTCTTGTCTTTTTTGTACAGTTTGTTTATCCCCCTTATTAAACTCTGCCAGTCTTGCTTCTGCTACACTAACATATTTTCCCCCGGTGCCCCTCTCATCTCCCCACACACTTGCTGAGTTTTGCTGACATTGCATGTGTACCCTGCCAAATAAAGCCTAGCTATCAGCACAGCATGATCACTCTCATCAGTTGTATTCCTACCAAAGTTGCTAGAAAAAGAATAAGAAAATGGATCCAGTCCTGCTAGAGAATATAAATGAACGCCTCCTAGCAGAGGCTTTGAATTGTCAAGTCTCCTATAGCATTGTTCCCAGCTGAACATAAAATCGTATTTATTTTCTGTAGTGGCTTCCTCACTTTACCCATTAAGTTGGAACATCGTTCATCTGAAGGTCATTCCTTTAGGAGTATTTCTCACTCTTTTTGGAAAAAGGGAAAGAAGGAGGAGCACAAAAAGGAGTGACTTGGCGATAATGACAATAGGAGGGCACATTTGAAATTTATGCCACTTCAGCCCCCTGGTTGTTACGTGCATGTTTTAACAGTAATGAGGCAGAATGAAACCTCTGAGCCATTCGAGACTACAATTAACACGTATGAGTGTTCTAGTCCCGATGAGATAGGTGTCAAACTAAGAGATGCTAATTGGTTCTCTTGTGTAACAGAACAGCTTCCTGTGACCAAATGGAGAAACACCCACAGAGTGACACTATCAATAATATCCACTTAGCAACATTCACAAAATGTATTGACACATAAAATATATGTAAATGACCCCCCCCCCCCCCCCCCCCCCACATCACACACACACACACACACACACACGCACACAAAACAGAAAATATGCATCTTATCACTGTGTTGAGGAGTTAAAGAGAAGAAAGGACATAATTACACTGCATGTGTGCAAGTACCCACAATACTTTTCAAATCCAGGTACATGTGTTCCTAAGTGTAATCTTTTCCATTACCGTGTTTATAAGCAGCAGTTCAGGGAGTCTGACTCATTCACCTCGACTCATATTTACAGTGCCTGGCAATCCGCCATTAATTAGAAAGAGTGTATCTCTCAGATTAATGCTACTGATAAAGAAAGTAAGCTAATGACTCTGTGCACAAGAGACAACATAGCTTTACAGAGAATGTGAAATGCACCCCCAGGATAAATGGGTTGTACCAAGGATAAGCTGTCAGCATACACAAATCAAGACGCTTTTAGTATTTTTGGTGCTTAACACATTTTTAGGGCATTTCAAAGTTGAATCTACGATGCCACGCGCTATTTATGCTACAAATTTATGTGACATTCTTTAAAGGAGTCGTACGATGCTTTTGTCATTTGTCCTTTAGCTTTGGTGCTTTTAAAAGGCCTGCAGAGTTAAAAAGCCTTGAAGTGTACACTAAATGAAATCTTTATTTTCCTTAGATATACTGCACCTATTCCTTAAAATAGACATCCCACACTTCTTGACAAAGTGAGATCAGACTGATAACAGGCTTGGCAGAACCAAGGAAACGTTTTTTTAACAAGTGACTTTTCTTAGTTGGACTTTTTTGATGTCCACACACTCCCTAAACCACCAGCTTGTTGTTGCTGTCTCTTTTTCAACCTCAGGATTATGGATAGACACAAAAATATGTTCACCACCATCTGTAAGCACTGAAAACACCTTCTACCCCCTATTCCATTTTCTCTATTGCTTTTAGTTTGGGGAAAAAACTGAAGAGGAGAGAAACAAAGTTGTTTGTCCAAATTATGTTAGTGCCATGGTCCTTGTGACCTGCTATGTGAGACCATGTATATAAATATATATTTCCCATTAGAGATATTGAATTGCATTAAATTTTAGACAAAATGCTTTTTTTGTGCTAGATGTTTTTCTCTAACTTAATAAGACAAGTTAAGAAACATTTGCATACAGCTTTCATATAGTTTAGACTTTACCAGCATTTTCACAGTCTGCAAAATCCAATCTATATTTGTCCAATCAATGCAGAATGATTTAAAACCATGCTGTAGTTTCACATATTCTGTTTGCCTGGTTATTGTGGTACATTCATGCTGATGTGACAGTTAATAATACAGAGTTATAGAATATGTTTTTTTGATCATTTGGGACCTAATTTGTCTTCTTTGCTATTGTTTGAAGCAAAGCAAAGCTGCTGTGTAGTGTTCGTGTTTGGGGATGTGGGTAAATCTATAAAATAGACAGATGAGATTGTAAAGTGAGTTGAAAAAATGAAAAGTGGTTTTCAAATATTTTTAGTCATCAGATTCCAAAATGGTGTATGCTTTGATGCCTTATTCCCCCCAAACAGACATGTACAGTAGCTTTTACAACAAAAAAAAAACCGTCTGAAGGAACATTACAAGTTGATACATTTTTATGGTTTTGCAAGGTAATATTTCATCCTTCAAGCTGTGCAATGTCTTGATGTATTGTTTTATTTTTTGTTGTCTCGCTTTCTTGTTCTCAGGTGTCCAGCACGCTTGTGCTGAGATGATCTTTACTCTCTTTCACATTTATCTCTTTTATCTCTGCCTCCCTCCTGAAGCTTAGTGACCTCTCTTTTACTCATGTGTCCCTGTGGAGTTTTACACAGATAGCTAAGGAAAAGTTTAACATGCCTTTAAGGGATAATTATCAAACAGTAAAACTCCCACACAGCTCTTGCTGGGTAATTACATTTCCCCTCCCCCATCTATTTTTTTTCTCCCTCAAATGAAACCATCAGTTTTTAAAGCCCTGACAATCCACAGTTCCCTGGTGTTGTACCAGCTTCGAGTTCCGAATGAAAACTCCGAAGAGTGAGTGTTGCCCATTATGCTGGTGCTTAAAGCTTTTCCCCACTTGCACATTGTTTTTTCTTTCTTTCTCTCTCTCTCATACACACACGCACATACACACACTTTTTCTCGCTTGGTCTCACATTCAAACAAACAACAGCCTAGCCCATTTGCATTCTGGGCAATTACATTCAATTTGTAAACCGGCACTGAACTTTAGTAGAATTAGATTTTGCTAACAGGCATAATGACATTTAATGGAGCATGATTTATTCATTTCTCTTTCATCAGGTCAAGATATGCCACAAATGGGAATTGAATAATAACAGATGTTTTTGTTTATAACGCTCTCCTGATTGTCAATTGCTTGGTTTATTGTCTTTGGAGCAGCAGACTTTTCATCATGATTAAGCCAATCATCACCCCAATAACATTTTACTGTCTATTAAAATTAGAAATCCAGTGGACTATTATTTATTTAGCGCACTGTTAACTTAATTGTTAGTCCTCTAATATTTATTGTCAATAAAGATCTTTTTATTACAACTAAGTCTTGTTGGAAATGTTTTGAAAACCTTCCTTTCTGTAGCCAGGCTTCAATTTCTTCCATTTTCTCTATTTATAAGTGTTGGGAAACCCCAGTTGTGGAAATCCTTGTGTGTTTGTGGCTTTTGAGAAGCGGGCTGATGTGGGGGTCATCATTTTACCGGGTGGCCATCAGTACTGAGCACCAAGTTAAATATTTCAACATCATGACAATTATAGCATCTCTACAGTTTAGGTGTCTGTGACTTCGATGCTGTTGCAGCATTGCCTAACCAGAGTTAATGATGTCATTATGTATTTTTATAAATAAGATGTGAATTCAATTTGACATACAGTAAAGCTTTACATCTTGATTGGTTTTCTGGAAGTTTTTTTTTAATAATAATATTTACAATTTTTTCAGAGATAATTTTATAAATAAGTTATTGCAAGATAGTGTTTCAGCATTTGTTTGCTTTTGTCAACTGAACTGACAGTGGTCTATTTCACACTGTTTGTTCAAGGATTTTCTTTCATCATTTTATTCATTGCTTTCATTCAACGTCATCTTTCAGTGTACATGACATACGGGTGAAATGAAGGCCCCCATATATGTGCAACTGAACTGGCAGCAAAGGCAAAAATCATAAAACAGAACATGCTGATCTCAATAAAAACAATCTTTTTTTTACAACTTTGGTGCCATGTGAATTCTGTTAAAAAGAAGAGAGCAAGAAGAGACAACGATAAACCAGAAATGTAGAGGAACTGTGTTCTTTGTGCCGTTAGAACATGATTAATGAAACGATGCTCATCGTTGTTTCATGAATTGATTGAAACTTTGTGTGTTGACCCTGCGCTCCTTCATTATGTTTTCCAAAGTCAGGGAACCACAAGAGAAGACTGCTGGC
This sequence comes from Millerichthys robustus, assembly GCA_034783495.1. Taxonomy (NCBI): domain Eukaryota; kingdom Metazoa; phylum Chordata; class Actinopteri; order Cyprinodontiformes; family Rivulidae; genus Millerichthys; species Millerichthys robustus. The sequence goes on from JAVKLF010000053.1 coordinate 6,336,332, forward strand.
TTTAAATAGTTCTTTATTCTGGGTAAACCTCTTATTTCAATGTTATTTTTTAGGATGCAAGAAATTTTATTTTGTGGTAATGTATTAGTGTGCTGCACAGAGCACATGCTTTGTCTTTAGAGAAAGAAAAGTTATTCATACACTTATATATTTTTAGATACAAGTAGTTGATTATGTGTCACGATTCATATGTATCACAATCTCTCATTTTTTTCTTATTTCACAAAGTTTCATATTGTCCTTTTATTATACAAGCACAGAAACTCAGCCATAGATAAATCCCTGCATTCTGCTTCCTGAGGCATATTTAAACATTTGCACGTTCACTGCAGTGGTGAGAAAGCCAACAGGCAAGGCAACTTAAAATAAATTGTTTATGGATGGTGGGGGTGGGGGGTAGGAAACAATATAATAGGGGAAAAGCAGGCTGATAGTAGAGTGGAGTCAACATATTGGTATGAAATAACATAATGATCAGGAGAGGGACTCTGGGTTTGGCCAGCAACAAGTGCCAGCCAGCTTGTCTGCTGAGCCAGTCAGCACCCAAATGCATTCAAATGATATTCTAGCATCTGTCTTTGAGATTTTCTGGCACAAATCAAGTGCATTAAATATGAGCAGGCCTCTTTCACTTTCTCCTTGGATTAGTGGAATGTTTACCCCTACATTTCTTCCCTCTAGTCTATTGTGTGCACATTTCAATTTGGTGAAGCAACCATTTTTTCTCCTGAAACAATACTTTCTTTCATATATAGTTTTTGTTTTCATTTTCCTGGAAGAGTTCCTGCTTCCCCAGCCTCCTCTTTATTTTTCTGAAGTGTTTTTATTTAGGGTGACAACAGTGCCTTGGGACACCGTCAGTAAAGCCTGGCGACCAAGCAGTTTTTCTCAATCCACCCATTCCTCTGTGTCTTTCTCCCTCTTTTGCTAAAATGAATGAAGTTCCCATCCTAATATCATCACTGAAACTGTCATTGTCACTCCAAGGATGAAGAGGCGTCAGGTTGTGTTTGCAGTTTAAGCTGTTTATTTTCTTGTCTAGTTGTTTGTGTAACTTTGGTTTATCGAATTTGAAAGAAGTGAGGCATCTAGTCTACATCTTGGAACAAAAACTAAATTCATATTCTTACAGTTCTTAAGTGTGAAGAGGGCACTGGACTTTAAATCAACATGCATTCTCTATCTTCCTCATTTTTCTTGCTTTTCCTGCCTGAACCAAATTCATACCCTTTGTGTGTCTATCATTTTCTTGTTGCACACACATTCTGGCATGCACATTAATTCACTTCAGACTTTATCCCTGTGGCCTCTCATGCAGCAGTGCAGAACATTCATCTACATTGATCAAGACAGTCTATCTGCCTCACTGTTCCTCCTTCCCTTCTCATGCTGCTTAATGAACTTGCTTGGGCTTAATGCAGCTTTGCAGACCCCCCTGCTCATACCAATGAGCAATCACAGACCCCTCCACTACCAGCGTTTGATGTAGTTACCCCCAGACATGGCAAGGTAGGGTCTTTCACGTCAAGGATTCAGAGAATAAAGGCAACGTGATTGGCAAACAAAGTTTAAAGCTGCTCATTAAGTTTGCATTGACTTGATCGGGGCAGTTTCACCTCACTCCATTCTGCAAGGTTTCAGCAAATCGTGGAGGGAATTCTTAAGCATAACTTCAACATTTGACTTCACCTTTCAGTCTGATTCCATTGTCTGGAATAGAGTTCTCATCACTTGACAGATTGTGTTGTCTTTTTGGAGAGCAGCTGTCTTCTGCATCTGGATCCCAATCAAACAGATTTATACGTTTAGATGCTTTGTAGCGTTGATGCTAAATAACAACATAATCATCATAATAATCTGTATTTGGAAAACATACAAACTACATGGTTAGAATACTTGTTTTTCTGGTTTTCCTGCAAAACTAACATTTGTTTAAATATTTTAACCTTTATTTAATCAGGCTAATTCCGTTGAGGCTACAGAACTCTTTGTTTCAAGGGAGGAATGGGCCAGAAGGCCGAATAAGAGTGCCGTTTTTTGGACATTGGAAAGAAACCCGCTCAAACACCGGGAGAACATGCAAACTCCACACAGAAAAACCCAGAACTTGAAACCAGAGCCTTCTTGCTGTGAGACAACATTGCTAACCACAAAGCTGTCACTTCAGCTCCTCTACTATTGGTCAATAAACAGGAAGTATCCACGTGCAGATCTGTCGCGCCTACCTGCGCTTTGACTTCAGTTTAGTTCTGTAGAGAGTGAAAGACAGTCTGTGACTGTGGTAAAGATAGCCTCCTTTAGCCTCCACTTCCCAAATCACAGTACAGTGAGTGCTCACGCCATGTTGAAAGGCAAACGTAAATTTTCCCCGAAACCCACACGGAGAGGGAGATCTCACCAGCAGCTCTATCAAAATCCATTGGGGCCGAGACCCAAGAGCCAATTGCAACCGGGAACAGAACCCCAGCTCCCCACCCCCCCAATCAGCCTGCCCGCCCGCCCACCCCTTCACCCCCGGACAGAACTGGCACAGAGAGCCGCCACAACCCAGGACTGAGACAAAGGGCTCACACCCAATTTCCGAACAACTCCCAGACCACAGATGCCAAAGGACACCCACGCTGAGCTTGCTTCGTCCCCCTTCCCACACATCCCTCCACCTGCAGAAACACCTTTTGTTCTTAATGATCACATGGGCTTGTCAGTTGAGAAAAAAATGACGTCTATTTTAGAAAAGCACCTGGCAAAATCCACTATGAGTCATGCAGGTACTTAATGCAGCTCCAAAACAACAATGCAAGCTTTTAGTGTGGCTATATTTATGTTTTGTGATAAAATCCAGGTTATTCAAAGTTGAATTATGAAGAAAATACTGCATTCACAGATACAAATAAAACCAGGCTCCCCAATTTCAACCAGTATTGTTGAGGTGAATATTAAAAGGATGTTTTGTGTGGAAAAATATGAGGTTCTTTTTATGTATGTGTGTGTATTATGTGTGTGAAAAATGGTTATTTTTTGTATTTATTTAACAATTTATAGTTTTTAAAATATGATAATTGCTATTTCTTTCTAGAAGTTGTACCTATTCGGTAAGTAGCAAAAAAATATTTGCTAACTGCTTTGATAACTGGTTTATTGTTTGAAATATTCAACGTTCAGTTTGGCAGATAAAACAATTCACACGATAGTTTTACTTGAATGGAGCTGGACTTTTAAGTTGCCATGAGAACAAAACAAACTCCAAGATGAAATTGAAATGTCTGTCCAAAAAAATGATCATCTTGATTTACTAGGCTATTGCTACAGATAAGAGCTTCCTCTTGGAGAAGTGCTGCACTGATTAATTTATTTCTGCTGACATTTAAACCTAATTAACTCTAACCAATATGTTGAGTAGTTTCTAATTCTTTAAACAACCGTGTAAGATGGTTGATAAGAAAAATCCTACATGGAGAGTAATGTCAGCACTCACTGGGGGCAAATTCTAAAAGAGTGTCTGATGGAGTGTGAAATATTGTTATCCATCATGGACAGAGACCATACCTTAATCCCAGTAACAATCTCTGAAATTTGTTCATTTTGAACAGTGGTTCAACTAATCTAGTGGTCCTCAATCCTGGTCCTCGAGAGCCACTATCCTGCATGCTGTAGGTGTTTCTATATTTCAACACAACTGACTGGAATAAGTGAGTGATTACCAGGCTTCTGCAGGACCTGTTATGATAAAATATTTATTTTTGTTTTTCAAGTGATTTACTAGCAAATAGATTGTGAATGCAAAGATACATTATGCGCTCACTCAGACAATCGCATAAAAATAGTTTCATTTTACACCAAATCTTTTTTTATTTATTTTAAAATCTAAATCACTTGTCAGTAACATCCACCTGCATCAGTTAAGGAACTTGTGTAAATCCAAGAGGGGGCCTAGTCTCAGAAGGTGGGTAGAAAAATAGGCCTCATCACTAAGCTGCTGACATAATTATAACACATCTTTATTGCTCCCGAGGGGACGGCTGTGTCCATTCACTCTAGTTATACTGTTGTCAGAGCACTTTGTGTGACGTTACCTGCATATTTGTTATCACTGACGTGCTGCAATTAGCAGGGTCCACCTCGATGATATTAATGACACACACGGCTACAGAGGGCTGTGCTTTTTCATCCACCTGCACACTCAACCAACCTGTCCCCACGTACATACACTTTACAGTGCTGTCACTCTGTGGCCAGCAACTGTGGTGAAGGATGGGTCTTTTTCTTCCACCCACTGTCTGCCATTTCATTTGTATTTCTCCTCATGCCCTCCTCATTCATCCTTCTCTGACCTTTTTCACTTTTTTTGCTCCTGCAACAATTAGTAGGTCCTGCATCTCTCGATAACTTAGGGAAATTAATTTTTCTTGGTGTGTGTGCAAATACATCTGCTTTTGCACAGCATGTGTGATTTTTTTAGGAGGTGATAGGGAGGATAGACATTAGAGGACAAGGAGATCCAGCTGATTCTCTTTCCATTACTGCCTCGTTATAAATTTCTGGGTTCCTCTGAGCATATGAATCAACTGAAGAGTGTATTTCATTTGAAATTGGAACTAATGCCTGACTCAGACTACAAATTACTCTGCAGATATCACTGCTGCGTAGCAGTCAGAGTTGAACCAATGGCCTGTTGGACTAATTTACATTAAAGTCTTGTTTCAAGATGCTTTGACATTTGATAATTGCAGAATAAGGACCTGTAGACTGCCTCCGTAATAATGTCCAGTTACATTTTAGGTTTTAGCTGTATAGATTAGCCTCAGAACCAAATGTTCCACTTAGAACTGCTGGACCAGTATAGATTTTCAGTATGTTTCCAATGATATGAACTCAAAGAGTTAATAGCTGTAATTGTGTATACGTATATTTGACAACTTTTTACAATTTTACTTAATGGTGCTAAGATGAATGTTTATGTTACACACTTGATTGCTAAGATAAAGCAAATTAGTACTGGTGTCAGCATTGCACTAAATTTGATAGATTATGTGTTCTTATTTGATCATGTAGCCTTTTTGAGGTAATTATTTTAGGTAATTAGCAGTAGGTTAGACTGATTGTGGTTATCTGCAACATATTTTTTTACCTCCTGTTGGTTTTAGTGCTTATTTATTTTCAATCTGTATGTACTCTTTTCTGCTGTAAAAACCTAGTTTTCCCAGAGGTATCATTAGAATTTAATTTCATCTAATGAAGACAGTTACAACAAAGGCATTAAACCATTTTTAGCTGATCACATTTTACTCTCCAGTAGAACAAACGAAGAGAATAAACTGCCGACAATAAAATTTGAAGGCAGTCTTTGTCTGTGCTAAATAATCATGAAGCACTTAATGCTCAAACATACAAATTTTATTTCCCCCATTTTATGTGCTTTAGTTCCCTGAATGTTTCACCACCCAGACTACCTCTTTTCTGTACCTTCCACTAAAAGCAGCAAAAGGACTAGAATGTAACAGACTGAGTGAGTAAAAAAAAAGAATAATACTGCAGACAGCAAGTTAAAGTGCAAGGCTGCAGGAGAGAGCATGAGAAAGATGGCTGTGAGATAAAGAAAGAAGAAAAGGGTTCCTCAGATAGGGAAAGACAGTGATGAAAAAATGTATAGCCGAGTAGAAAAAAGACGAGGAAAGACAAGAGGAGAGAAGGAGAGGAAGGAG
>JAVKLF010000053.1:6374489-6385093 GCA_034783495.1 Millerichthys robustus
TACCTTTAAAGGTAAAGTGTAGAAACTGCCTAAAATTAATAACTTATATTATTCTATTTTATGTCACTGTTTAAAGTCTTTTTTTTTCTTCTTAAGGTTCTTTGTGGTGTGTTGAAGTCTTTTTTGAATCTTCATTTGGTAGTTCGACTCATTTATCTGCTTTCTAACTGAATAGTTTGGAGGCAGAGTAGAGAGAGACGTGTGTGTGTGTGGATCTTGTCCAGCACACTCCAAGTTCCATATTTTCGGTGCCCACTGATTTATTTCATCACATACGACAGTGTATTAGGTTGAAATAAAGACAGGGAGAGGAGCTCAGAGGGAGCATAAGAAGGAGGGAACAGAGATATGGGCCAAAGACTTGTGTCTGTGATAGGTCTTTGAAATGGAATTTCAGATAAGACTTTAAAAGCATTAAAGAAATATTAAATATCACTATGCCCCGTATATTGTCAAATTAAATGCTTCCTGATTATTTTTGTCACGTTTCTCTTAGCCTGTCTGTTCTTGCACATCAGTCTTTAGAAGAAAAGGGCAGTGTTTGAAAAAAAATTAGACATTCCCTTTTGCCTGTAAATTTACACACACAGATTTACTGAATTTACCCCCCCACCCCCACCCCCCACGCTACTGCTTGCTCTCTCTCTCCCACTGTGTTTTACCTCAATCCTTCTATCTGTGTCTCCTTACCCCAAATACCTAACTTTCCCTCAAAATTCAATATTCTTATTATTTGGTTTGTTTGTGATGGAGAGTGGCTCTGCAGTTTTTATGCCAGGCGTGGAAGAATACATTAAACTGTAAGAAAAATAAAAAAAAAAAATTAAAAGGGATCTATCTGTCCCAGTTTCTTTTAACTGAATAAGCATGATTTGGTTGTGTGCTGCTTGCTTAACTATTTTTTTTTGTTTCTACTGAAGGCAATGGGACACTTTGTACAGTTTATTTTTGAGTATTGATGGTGACTGCTTAAGGCGTTAATGGAAGGTTCATGATGTTAAGAAAGGGCAGAGCTTAAACGAGAAAACTTATCAAGCAGCAACTGTTACAAAATGGAAATATAAAAGTACAACCTTGGTAACAAATCAAGCTGATTCGGAAACGTAGAATTGTTTAATGAAAGGCTTCAATTTAAAAATTTAAAAAGGAATTAAAAGTCACATTTGGTAAAATAATACTATGCCAGATTTTTTTTAAGCATTATTTTGCTTGGAATTCTTCTGAACATTGCATTTTTTTTGTCTGCACAACTTGGAAAACAGTGTTGTACTGTATATTTTTCATTGCCCACCTCTGCCCACATCGTATTTTCTGTGGCCTGCTTCGTGCACATCTTGGCAGCTGCAGCTTGGCATTTGTGATTTGCTGGAAGCTGTTATAAAATCTAGATATGCATAATTGGAACAGTTTTGAAATACTTATTTTTTTATCACTGGTGTGTTTTTTAGTCAGTAGAGATCTCCTGTGGTGTCACAATTCAGCTCTTAAGACTGGCTGGAGACGCCCACAATCTACTGACTATACTGAGAGAAATATTATGCAATATCTGTTAGCCTTCCATAAATGTGTTGCAGATCACTTTAAGATAAAAATAAATTCATTTTTACTACCAATATTTGTAACATTTGCGGAGCTATTATCTGATCTAGGTCCAAACGTTGTTTTCTGACAGTTGCATTAAAATCCATCCAGTAGTTTGAGATATTTTGCTCACAAAACAAACATAAACTCACAAAGACATTATCGCCCATTGACAGAAGAAGAAGGGCTGGCAATTATGACTTATTTTGATAACCATAGATGCCTTTTTTCTCTTGTCTTCATGCATTAAGTTTGCGTGAATCGTTTTTTCCTTTTCTGGGTTTTCAATCAGACTTATGTCAGCTTTTATTTCAGAGCAATTTCTCTTAATTTTTATTTTAGTGGATCTGGCTTTCAGTTATTATTCTGTTTAAACTTGACTGTTGACTCGTTTTCTTTTTTTTCTGATACATAATGGGAAACAGTTTTTGCTTTAAAAGGATTCTATTTCTGACTTTAGTTTTATTTCGATCCATAAAAAAAAAGCCTCAGACCTTTCTGTATTTTATATTCCTTATGAGCCATAATACATAATTCAATACAGATGTATTGAATTCTCAAATAAAATCAACTTTGAATACCTCTGTACACAACGCACATCCTCTGGAGCTCTGGTACTCTTGTAAAAGTTTTTACCAATGAAATTCTTGGGTTTTCGTGCCTTTTTTTAACTCATGTCTTCTTTGGTCTTCACCCAAGGGAACCCTTCTTGGTTCAGTGTGCAACATAAAGTAAAGGTTGAAACCACCGTCTCAGACTGCTCCGGGTCAGGACTAAGTTCTTTTTCCACAGCATCTCACGTCTTATTCAACCTTGATAAGTTATTTTTTTCTGAAAGTTTTTTTTTAAACACCACTTCCTCTAAGCGTCATGCCTGCCTTATACTGTAAAACCTGATAACATTACGCATGAAAAACAGCATTTTAGATTATTGTGCATGAATTGCACCTGATTTATTTGTAAAACTTGTAAAACTCTCGGACAGCTCTTGCCTTTACTTTTGTTATTGTTGATCCTGTTCTATGGAGCCTAAAAAACTAAACTGTGAAGCATACATTGCAACTATGCAAATAATATTTAACATTCCTACCCATTTATAAACAAGACCAATGGTTTGGCGACACGTTTAATAAGTAAGCTTTTAAATTTGACCTGTGTAACCACACTGGGGAGTAAAAAAGTACCATGGATCCTGTTTCCAGCCTGTGTGTGTCTTTATGCATTTGAGGTAGTCACAGTATAGAACGATGCTTTCATTCTATTTAAAAAGCAGGAAATAATGCATTGAATTAACAGGTCACTCATGTGTGGGGTGCTGTCTCGCTGGCAGCTCATATTTAGCTTTTTATTGAATCTTTTGCTGCGGATTGTACCAGCAGATGCGGTGATGGCGAGAAGAAAAGAAGAGGAGGGAGAGCGGAAGAGGAAGAGATTGAATGAGGGTATGAAAAAGCCGGGCTGCAATGGAAGATGAAAAGAAGCTTCACAGGGTAGATAAGCTTCTGGAGACCAGGTGCAGAGGTCTGCAATGTGTTTCAAGACATGGCGGGAGCAAGTGGAGAAAAAAAGAAAGAAAAAGGAGACGAAAGACAGGCGGCAAGAAGGGACGGCCAAAACAAACAAACAGCTCCAAAATCAGTTGACCGACCTGACTGATGGAGATGGGTAGCAGTTGTTGAAAAGAGAGTGCAGCCAATAATTTCCCGCGGCTCTGTTGTCAAGTCCATATTCACAGCCAGCAAGGGAGCAACTGTAATAGTACTGCCCCATTGACCAGTCTATGAAAGGCGGTGAAAAAATTATAAATCTGTTCTCCAAACTCTCACAGGAGGTGGGTGCCAGCTGACACAGTGTACATTTATCAGATTTTGTTCATGCTGCTTTTCCCACCTCCTTTTCGCCTCCTTGTCATCCCTCGTCCAACCTTTTTTTCCCCCTTGCTCCTCTTCCTTATATTTCTCCTCGCTTTCTGTGTCTCTGTGCAGGCGTGCAGCTTTGTCAAGGGGCTAAGATCAATACCTCATGTGTCTTTTGCAGTCTGACTTACGTGAAATAGAGGAAGCAGCAAAGAGTAGTAAGAGAGACAAAGGCTGGCAGTTACTCTGATTCAAGTGGGGAGTTGTGAGTAGCCTTAAAAGAAATCACAGCTCTGAATAACACTGCAAAACATGATCAGCCTCCTTTCCTAGAAGCCAAGCCTTTTACTTCTGCACTGGATCCACCTGAATTTTTCATGACTGAACTGTCAATCAAATGTCAGCAGATGCCCACTCCCATCCTCGTGCTCAGAAACACTTAATACTCTTCAGTGCCTGAAATAAGAGAAAAGAACTTTCAGTGTGTGTGTGTGTGTGTTGCACAACTTCTCAGTGTTCATCTTTAAGCGTTCTGCTCAGAATCCGAGCAAACTTCCAGAACGCTCAACAGGAAGATGCATTGCTGCTAGTGTCATTTCCTCCTGTTGACAAGTCACAAGTCACCCATCACTTGTCTAACAAGAGACTGTTGACATTCTGACACCTAAGTCTCACACCAGTGATGATAGAGCCACATGGAAAACAACAGCACACAGACTCTTTTCTACAGTATTAGAAAAATGTCTTATTTTAGATTACTGATCATTTTTAAATTGACTTCTTTCGTAGCCCTTCTTGCACACAAACGCCATCATATCGTTTAAAAGATTTTTTTTTCTTCAACTCATTTCTTCCCTTCCTTCCTCTACAAATGACAGAAGTAGAAATGTCCACTGATGCAAAAAGCAAAAGAACAGATACATCAACAATAGTAGAGACACAAAATTGGGAAAATTGGGTCCAAATTATATTGGTCTGTCAGGAGAACCTTAACTTCTTTTTACCAGAGCTGACATTTGGAGTGCATCCAGAGGAAACCAATATTGTTCCCTTCCTCCCTTTCAGCACTGAACTGACTCCATTTGTTATGTATTGTAGACGCACTCATGACCCATTATGTAGGGCTTTAGTAGAAGGCTGAGTCTCGTTCATGCTTTATTTACTTTTATCCATTGATAGGATTTTCTTATTGCATAAAAATGGTTTCTATATAGTATCATTTAAATTGATTTTATTTAATCACGTTTACTTTGATTTGTATTGATTCTTATTTACATTTTATTACACTTCATGTCAGTTCTTTTAAACACAGATTGCTGTTAGTCAAATATTTTGGAACCATTTTAGGAAAAACTAACACTTATTTGAGCTATTTGAACCAAATTATAACCTGTATGCCCATGAATGAAGATGACATTGTACAAAATGAAAAGCTATCAATAAGCTGCAGAGTGGAAATCATTATCAATAAAATCAATACAAATAGGTTCCCCTCCAGGTGCCAACAATTTAGAAAGTTACAGAAAATAAAGGTTAGATCAGATTTAGCCTTAGGAAATTTCTAAAAACACAACGATCGAGCAGGTTTCACTAAACTCATCCTGCAATAAAAGACAGAAAATGTATCTAGGGAAGTTTATGAACTGGAGTTTACAACATAATCTGTAAAACACATGGATGCAATGTGATGGCATCCGCATGCCTGACTTCCACTGAGTCTGGGTCACTGGCTTTTATTGATGATGTGACAGAAAACAGAAGCAGTCAGATGAATTCTGAAGTCTACAGGGACAGACTGTCTGCTCGGATTCAGCCAATACACCACGAGTTGATTGAAAGGTCCTTCGCATTACAGATGGACAGTGACCCAAAACAGAATGCGATAGAACCCAAGGAGTAAAGAAGTGGAGCAATGCAATTGTCAAATCAGCCAACCTGATCCAGTTTCATTCCACTTTCTATGGACCGAATGAATACTAAAAGCAGAAAGACTTAGGAACATGAAAAAAGGGAGAAGCTGGTGGGGGCTGGGAAAATTTTCTTATAACTCAAAGCAGGAGCCAGCAAAGGAAGATTAATGATTTAATGTAATGAAAAATGAAGTTCAGTGAGTTAAAAGCTGTTTGTCTTTAGGCATTTGTTCATTTTGAATGGGAATACCTTAAATAATTATTTTTAATTATTTTGCAAAATAATAATTCTGATAAAATGATGACAGAAGAACTCAAAAAGTGCAAATAGGTAAGAATCTCTGTAAATTAAAACAATTCAAGACAATGTTTGCTGTCTGAAGTTTGATGAAGATTACAGCAATAACCTGCTAAATGGGAACCTAGAGAAATGGAAATATTGCATGTTCTAGCACAAAAACTCCATCCCATCTGTAAAACATGGTGATGGTATCGACTAGAAATACTGAAACAGTGAATCTTTTGAACTTTGAAAGAAACTTTTAAAAATACATGATGTATTCATGATTTTGTTTGTTCTGGGTCATTATGCAGAGTGATAAAAAATTCTAGATGTTTATTTAAATCTTTTTCTTCAAACATTTTCTTTTCAAAACATACAATATTGAAGTATTTACCCATGCTTTTTTATTTTAATGTGCTAGATTGTAACAAATATAATGCATATTTAAGAGAAAAGTGTTGTGATTTATAGTAACATTTTGTAAGAGCAACATCTACCTAAATAAGTCGTTTCAGCACAAAGTTCAAATGTGTGCAAAGCACTTCACCTGCCTTTGTATCTTGACATAAACATCTGTAGACAGCTGCTAGCCAGTGACAGATGGGGACAAATGAAACAAAATGCACACCACGCTGCTCTTATCAGTGCAGTGATTTCTTTTAAATTGTCTCCTTTAGATGCAACTGTTAGTTTCAATAAAATATACTGTAGACCTGGCTGCTGCCATAAAAAGGTCGTAATAGATGGCTGCAATTCTTTCTAAGGACAAAAAGTAAATATACTGTGTTAAAACAAACATTTCCAAATCGTTTATTTTGTTTCATGAATATTTTTTGTTTTACTGCACACTGTAGTTATTTGCAGCATTTTCACAACAGGTTGCCAAAAATACGCTTCCTGCCAAGCTGCAGTGCTTCACTGTGCCACCACCTTGTCACCAACCTTCCTTACAGTCCAAACCACTGCTAAATACTCTTTTCCTGAGCTTAGATTAATGTCAGTCCCAAGCCTGGCTGACAACACCTTAAGGGAAAAGCCAAAAAAAGACGGTCTAATTGAGGAATTCCGATCCTCTCCTCGGGATAGGCTAATGCTAATTTTGCTGTTCGTGCCTAGAAGAAGCCTCAGTTCTGTTCAGCTCCTCTGGCTCATTTTGGACTTTTTGTAATTAGAGATACAGCAATGCTGAGCGGCATCTCATTTGAATTGCAGAAATTGTACGTGTGTTGTGTATGTCCAAAAACAGAGAAAATAGAGAATTATGGAAAAAAAACAACAAGTTTGTTTCACCCAGCTGAACAAGCACAAGCAATAGCATATTTTCTAAGAATGAAACAAAACATGAGGTAATGAGAAGTGCCACATGTTTTAATACTGGCCTTTGGTCATCTTGAGGACTACCAGTCCTGACAAGGTAGATGATTAGACCAAAAGAGGTCTTAAAAAGGTAACAAAGACTAACTTCATACACTCAGACACACTCAGACGCCAACAATATTCCCCGCCTTTTGACTTTTGGTACTATGCAATAATAAGTAAACGCTAAAAGCATTTCCCCCTGTACCAGCAAGCTAAAACACAAAGAGAAAGCCTCAGCACTTTATTTCCAGACCTCCACCTACTCTCTTCCTCCTTCAGTGGAAACAAGCAGTCATAGTACACCAGAAATTCAAATGTTCTTTTGACAAGGTGGTCTCAAAGGCCCAGAAAAAACACTGCCTGTGAAGTTTGCTACACTTTTCAAATCTCAGCCATATGAAGTGTTTTGTGGCTCAGAGAACCTCTCTGTAGTAATGCCAGCCACGACCTTTTGGATTCTTTGGGTCAAAGCGTTGATCGCAGTTCTGTACAACTTGAACGGCTCCATTTGTCTTTAGACGACCCTCTAATTCTGCAACCTGCTGGTATGCCTGTTTTTGGCCTGTCAGACACAGTTGTGCCTTTGAACCCTCTCTGGTCCTGACTCCAGCTGAGGACAAACTGCTGAGTCGTAGAGACGAGTAAACAGCGTGTGTGTGATTGCGTGCCATGTGTAAGTGATATGTGTGCGACAGCAGAGGAGTCTGTTGGACAGCAAGGACGTAGCGTGATGACAGCTCCATTAGTGGCTCTCCTGGGGGCTTCAGAAAGGCCTTCTGATCAATCTGGCACCTGCTCGGCCCTTGGCTTTACTGTATTTGTGGCCCTAAAGTCAACCCTGCGTGCACATTTTATCAGCAAGCATTAGTCATCCAAGGACAAACAAACACGCAAGGATATAAATACATTATGCATACACAGCCACACACTTGACAATTAATGGATGCATCCAGGCATCGTACAGATTATGAATATGCATTCATATATTTCCATGGTAATTATGTGCATGCATATAAATCCTTGAGACACGCAAACACACATATACACATAAAAAACATGGATCAACAAAAAACGCTTTGATTAGTTTAATTTTTGTTGTAAATAGTTTCATAAATTACTTAAACAAATAATGAGTGTAAAATTAGTGAATTAGTGTCACCAGTCTTCTTAAAATAAATGGCCATTTTTTTATGTTATTAACAGAATACTAAAAGTAATTCAATGCCTCTTTAAAAAATATGCTTTCATTTGTAAGAAATAACTGATTTTGTTCAGTTGTAATGAAGTAGAACTCTACAAAATGGCATGAAAATGGAGATGCATTCAACATTGACAATTCTAGGTAAAAAGATAAGTTTGCCTATATATTTATTTGCCTTTAATGCATCTGCAGAGGCGATGAAAAGACAGTAATACTTTAGTCTGTATCTGTGTGTTTGCCTGTACTACATCAACCATTAAACAAATTTATAATGAAACTTCCAGAAAATAATCATTTACTGTCTATTTATAACTCATTGATTTCAAAGTCAACCGTATTCAATGTGGCTGCCACAGCCAATCAACTTTTGCTGATACAAAAGTATCTGTAACTCTGTCAGCTCTTTAGATAATGAACTAAAATTTTATGTAGTAGCTGAGAGTCATCCACAAAACATACTTTAAAACTCTATTATATCAAGCTGCGGGTTAAATTTGAGATTTTTGAATGTATTTTTTGTCAAAGGTTTGATTGGTGAAAGCAACAGGAGATCCTCTCCCAGCATGGTGTTTGATCACAGATTTGTGTGTGGCAGATTGATCTCCAGTAAATGTGAGCTTGTCACCTACTGTGTCTGTCAAATTGCCTGTCAGAGCCATTTGTCTTGTTTATATGTGTCAACAGGGGACACTTGTAGACCCACGCCGTGAATTTCTAGAGTTCTGACTTCTCCTGCGGTGGCCAATTGTTCGGTGATGTCATTGCATTGATCCTGACTGCAGGACGTCGTGCCCCGCTAATCCAGAATCAATGAATAAACAGAAATCCCACCGATCACTCCCAGGAAAGTTGCTTTGTTTGGTGTGTTTACATCTCACACCTTTCACGTCCGCAGAGTTGTTTAGGCTTTAAATCCATTATATTACATTTGCTTCCCTGATTTAAACATCTTTTTCAGGTTATTGGGCTAGTTTCCCACGTCTCTTCATATATTTCCACTCCTCTTCCTCAGGTGTTAAATTATGGATGAAACTTACCTGACAAGCGTTACGTAAGACTTCCTTTGTCCTCTTACCTGGATCCCAGAGGCATCATTATTCTGTGTGAGGATCATTTGGCTGTGAGTAAGCCCTGCCCCACCACATGGAAGCCCCCATTAATATTTATTAGAAGGGCTTTTTGGAGTGAGGTAAAAAGAGAATAGTTGGGTAGGAAACAGAATAAAGAAAAAACATGTGTGTCCTAGAGACAGAAATTTTCTTTAGATCTGTACACTTCTGTGTTTTGCATGTTCAGGCGAAAGATTTGAGCAGGACAACGCAGCCATCTGTTTCAGGCGGTTGTGTAAATTCTTCAATTTTTTATTTTTTGTTGGGAGGGGGGGAACCTAATAGTGTGTGTTTTAGCTCCAGGCTAACAGCATGTTGAGTTATTTATTCATATTATGACACAGTGTGCCAAGAGTCTTCCCTGTTTTTTTTCCTGCCGAGCCTGACACTGTTTCAGCTTTTCTCCTTGACCTCACCATATGGGCCGATGAACTTTGGCGTCAAGAGACTAAGAACGAAACTCGCATCAAGTTAAATATGGGAGAAAATGCTAATTACTTTTCAGTTCATGTGAAAATGTTTGACTTTACTATTCCCTTTGCAATAATTATTTTTTAAAAGATAAATGAATCTCATTAAATTGAGTGTGTAGAGCCTAATAACTCTGAAAGGAGAAATAGAATTATACTCTTTCTTAAATATTGTTTATAGTTGAGTTCTTAGATGACAAAAGTATGAAAATCTGACAAACCGGACTGACTCCAAACTATTTAAAATTTAGGTAAAGATCTATTATCCCTCTACTCTTGGCAGGGGCCATTAATTCAACATGCAATACACACATCTAGCATTTTTCTTGTGTGAACTGTGGAACATTTTACGAATGATCACATGAGAAAAACACGTTAAATTCAAATGTTTTTATTCCAATAAGAATTAGTTTTGAACTGTGTGATCCTACTCACTGTATAATTGATATTCTGACCTGTATATAGTTGAGTGCAGACTTCCTATCAGACCTGCTGTGCTTGTTCTGCCCTGACAGGATTCAGTTCCTGTACTCAGATCAGATGATGATAATTAGAACGTTGATTAGGATTACCTGCTGTGACTGCATCCCAGCCAGGTGTGCAGTTTAAAAATAATTTGCTAGATCGTTCAAAAATAAAAACAAAATGGTATTTCAAAAGAATGTGAACTAGAAGTAGATAAAGGCAAAGGGACAGAAAGAAGTGCTTGATCAGTTTTGAGATTGTGTGCAAAGTTCTTATTATTTAGACTTTTGTTCTTAGAAAACAGTTGCTTTTTATTTTCTGTTGTTGCTGCAATGTATGACGTCTTGTTTGAACATTTTAATCTCTAAAA
>JAVKLF010000053.1:6390886-6407500 GCA_034783495.1 Millerichthys robustus
TCAGTTGATAAACCAACATTACTACCTATCAAACTGAAGTGTAAAACTGTAGAGCCCTGGGTTGAAGGCTGTGGTGCAGTACACAAAAATAACTAGAATGTGAGTGTTTGAACATTGGCATGGTCCAAACAATTTGCACATGCAAAGACAGGAAAGTACATTAGGTTTTTCCTGCAAATAGCAAGATTTCTGTCTCAGACAAGTCATTAGTATCAGCCTTTATGCTCCAAAGACAGTATAACAGAAAACTGTCATGGTTCTGAAATTCTGAAACCAGAAAACATCCCATGGTTCAACTTGTTTCATTCAAAATCTGTATCATTTACACTAAATACACAAAGCACTGCAATCTGGGGGGTGAGGCATTAGAGAGAAAGTCACAAAAGAACTCATGCATTACATATTGAGTTTGCCTACAGAACAACAGCTGCCAAAACTCTCTAAACTGGCATGAAAACTGAGAATCCTCTGTTCTGGCACACATTAATTGGCTCTATGGGAAATTTAATAAGCTTCTATCCTTGTTTTGGCTACAGGCCTTTATCAAATTCCTTTGAAAAATAGCCATTTGGCCTCTGACAGAGTCACAGTCTTTGCTATTCATTGGTCAGTCTCTTAAACACACATCTTACACCCCCACCCATCCAGCTCACATAGTTGACCCAGCACATCTCTTTTGCATTCCTCTGTAATCTTCTCTTCTGTGCTGTTAGGGCTAAACATAAGCATCACACATTCATCCACTTAAGCCAAGGAGCCTCAAAGTGGGATCCCTCTGATCCAGATCTGCTTTAGAAAAGGGGTTAATAACCTCTTTGAGAACAGTCATCAGAAACAGAACCTGGCAGGACATTCTTGACTGATCAGTGTTACAGGAAGGAGGACGAGGGTGGGGAGAAACGGGCATAAGCTCGACCACTGATGTCGCATTTACATACTCGTGCCAAGAGCTGATATTTAATTAGCATTCTGCCAAGATGGTGGGATCATTTGGTGTTGTGCTTCGTTTCTGATCATTGCTATCTCATGAGACTCTGCCTTCAGGAAGGGCCAAGGACACTGGCAACACAATACACAGAGCACACACAGCGGCACAAGTTTCTACTGCGCACATGTGTATGCACCCAACACAAGGGTTTTGTTTCAGTTATATAATTATGATTCATACCAGATGCAAGCTTTCAGTTCTATCTCATTATGTGAACATCGTCTTTATTTCAGTACTTGTATGTGTCACTTTCCATTTAGTCGTTTGGTTTTAAACAGCTAAATCAAAAAAAGGGCTCTGTGATTTTGTACACAATTCCTTAAACACTTTTATTGTCAGTTCATCAAATTAAATCTTATTGTTCAGATGTGACAGCAGCAGGATGGTTTGTTGCCTTCAGGGGTGAAGTTTTTTTGGATTAAAATATACACACACGTACACACAAGCTCCTGCTCAGCTCTTTGCTTGTGCAATGACGCACAGAGCAAAGTGCCGAGAATAGAACATTTCAGTTACATTCTGCTCTAGTCCCTCCAGGATTAATGGGTTCAATTGGGCAAAAACATGTTTCCTGTTAGTTAGCTAGCTTAGTCCTTCTTTTTATAGTTCTATTATTAGAAACAGCAATGATCTCAAAGGCAGTCATTAATATTTCAATTTTGCCTGCAAAATATCATGAGGTTTAGTAAATGTTTACTTCTCAGTGATCCAAAAATTTCTTCACACATAAATGGCCCTTTAATTCAAGGCGTAATGGTCCATCTTTATTTTGCGAACAAGGACATTAGGACTAAAGAACATTACACTTGTTTTGGTCAGAGAAGACAGAATATTACAAGATGACTGAAGGAAGCAATTTATGTTTTTTTAAAAAGTTGAGCAGAGAAGGGTAGCTGTAACATCGTTGCAATCCAATTACAATGCAGTCCAGAGCCTTTGGCAGCTGAGGCTTAAATAATGCAGGAATTCAAACAATCAATCAGTCGACTGACCGCCCAGATTTGAAAGAAACACTTTTAAAAGATAGTTATGACCACTTGTTTTTTTAAGAAACAAACATAAAAATTAAAAAACACAGAACTTGTTTTTAAACCCTAATT
The DNA here is from genome assembly GCA_034783495.1 of Millerichthys robustus. Classification (NCBI taxonomy): domain Eukaryota; kingdom Metazoa; phylum Chordata; class Actinopteri; order Cyprinodontiformes; family Rivulidae; genus Millerichthys; species Millerichthys robustus. The sequence continues at coordinate 6,392,975 of JAVKLF010000053.1, forward strand.
TCAGATTTATATATAGATTTTTTGTCTTTACAATTTGTAATTTAAAATGTGTATAAATTTTACTGAAACAATTACCTTTATACTCACGATGGTGTCAAGTGGTTCTTGGAAAACAGCATGACTGCACATCTTTAATTAAAGGCCTACCATTCCTTAAACTACACACTGCTCGCCACCTTTCATGTCAGTTTTAAACTAAGATTATCTTATTTTGAAAAATGACAAACTTTTAGCCTTTTTGGTTAAATCTTGAAAATAATTTCATACGTGAGATCTAGCCATTATGTTTGCATTTACATATTTATTTTTGTATTTGTGCTGGTTTTACTCCTAGCATGGATTGTTTTAATTCAGCCTACTGCTGCCCTCTGATAACACTTTGCAGCCTGGTTTATTCGATCCAAGCAGTTAATTGAAAATCCGTTCACATTTTCATCTGAGTGGCACTCTAAAAGTTCATGCATAATGGCCTGCTGATTATATGGAAACACGGCTGCTGGTTGGATATGCAAAACTAAAACCCCTCAAATGATACCGCTGTACATCATCACTGTGTCGGACTGAATGAAGGACATCAGAATAAATGGATTTCCGTCAGAATATCAAGCTGTTTAAAGCTTGCACATCGTGACATTACTGAGAAAGGCCTGCACAGTCCTGTATGATATTGGCCCTATGTTGCTCTTTTTTTGTCTTGATAATATAACCAAAAGAATCAATACATTTAGGTAATTATTTTTATTTTAAGAGCAGTTACGAAATTTCCTCTTAAGTTTTCAGCTGTCGTAGTAACTTTTAATGTCACAATTTGTAAGTCTACTAATTAACATAAAAAATTAAAAATGAGATTATTATAAGATAATTAAACTGTTGCTTGTCTCATTTAGAATTTATAGATATTTTTATCTTCCACTTGTAAGATTTTATCTTCAATTAATTCCAGCTTCAATCAGCCTTTTTGATTTTTATGTTTTTTAATGTTTTTCCCATAGTCGTGTGTTAAGTCTGTCAAATTAATTTTGTACAATTTCTTATAGAACAACAGGTGGTCGGGACCTGTAATTATCTAGTATTTTCTTTTTTTAAATGACAAGATGTTAAAAGAGTGTTTGAGCCTTTTAAAAGGTCAGGAGGGTGAAAGGAAAACAAGCAGGCATTCACATCAAGAGTCTCATTATTCTAGCACAGGCCTTGGGACATTTATTTTTCCATTTAGTCATTATAACATCTCAAAAGTTTAAGAGAGGAATTCAATTAAATTTGTTTTAATTGTGCAATTAAAAGGAGCAGAATTAGATGTAATTTGGCAGATCTGTTAAAATTCAGTTCAGACCTCAAGGCATGACATTTAAAACTCTACAAATATTTTAGTGGTTAAAGATTAAAATGAGATTTGGCTGCAGAACCATCATTAACTAGCAGAGTTTTATTAGAATAAAGGATGATTATTATTAGATCAAATTTCCCATAACATCTTACCATGCTGTTCAACACAGAAATATATGGTTTATTATTTTGTAAAGTTCAAGAACTATTTTCTTTTTTCTCACCTATAAGACCAGCAAACTTTGTTTTCAGGTAGACAGAGTTGAGTCAGTTGACCTCGACACAACCCATCTGCACTTTTCACAGTGTGGCACAAACATCTGAAAATTACAGGTTTCAGAAGGTGTGTGGGGTACTGCACCACTCCTGAGGATGACACAGTAGAGGAAGACTTGCCAAAGCATAGCACATGAATGGATACATCAAAAACAGACATGAAATGCCAGTGTGTGTGTGTGTGTGTGTGTGTTTTTCAGACAGGGACACATTTACAATAGAAGCTTCTTTTAGTAACTAGACTTGTAACTTCTCAAAAACACCTCATGGGGTAATTAATCACCAAATGACACAGCTGCTGCATTGCTCTTTGCGAGTTTGAGCTTTCAAGCGATTGGCATTTATGGATGCACCCTGCTGAGTGATGCCATAGTGCTTGTTTTGCCTTTGACCTATGAAGGCCTGCTGTGAAATCACTGATTGTGGCTGGGCCTGAAGCACACTGTGAAACAAAAATCAACCCTTAAAGAACGCCGTGTCAGCATTTTCCTTGATGTAATGTATTTGCACTTTACACATGGTTGGTGTTTTTAGCTTTTTTTTTTTTTTGAAATATCCTTTAATGTAAAGTAATGGATACTTGTTATGTTGTCCTTCTCCCACATGATGCCAGTTGAAACACTCATTATTGGAAACTTCATTCTAAAGCTGCTGGTATTGATTTCAGCCTTCAAAACCCACTTGAGTTGAATGATACTTATTGATTTTCTGTAGGTTTAGTACAGCACTTTTTAAAGTTTGATTTCTTTGCATTAGCTAGGGATGATTATGTATGTTCTAAGTGCTTTCAGGCATGCATCATAATGTTCACCCATTCTACTGTTTTGGGCTGTTTTTGTTATTTCCTTTGGTTTTAGATGAGAGTCGGCAGATGCGATGGAGCCAGACAGAACTGGCAACTAACCTATGTATCTCAGCGAAAGAGCAACGTGTGCGTAATGTTGGCACGGCAGAGTATCAGGGTCTATAATCGCTCCTGGAGCAGTGTCATCATGGAAGGGTCAGAGTCCCCTCTCCTCTGCAAGAAGAAGGATAGTCGAGCTGACAGTCTGGACACTGTGGGCCCTTCTCAGCAGAGCTGCAGGCCAGCTAGGCACAAGGACAAATGACATGTTCCAGCACACATTAGCATTTTAGTTTGGCTTAGCAATTAATTTCAGAGTCAGTAAATATTGCAAATTTACCATATGCATGTGACTGTCCTTTAGCATATTGGCTTTGTGTGCATAAGAAAACACATTCCGCACACTGATGGACACTTCTCAAGAAATAATCCACCAAAATTTGCTAACTGCAAGTTGTAGGTGTTTGAATTTTTAAACAGTTTCATTTGAATAAACTCTTCTAGAGCTTACTTAGAACTGCAACAACTGCAGATGTTATTACAATGTTGAGAAGCCAGGCCCCAGTTGCTATATTTGTATTTTCTTCTCTTCAACTGAGTACCCCAATAAGCTCTTGGTGCACATCATGAGAAAGGGGGAGGGGGATATATACATAGGGGCAGCCTTCAGCAGATACTGCAGCTCCCCTTTTTGTAAGTCGACAGTTTGAACCATAGCTGCTTGTTTTTCTTCTCACTCATCTCTCTTTTATCCTTGAAGGAGAGGAAAGAAAGCTTGCGTCTTAAAATATTCATCCCCCCTTTTTTATGTCTCAACTTTTTGTCAAGAGAACAATTTTACAGCCTTTTCCCCCCCTCTGCCTTTACATCTTTTCTTCCCCTTTCTTTGTGGACTGTTTTGTTTGCCCCTCCAGACTTCAGCTTCCTGTCGTTGTTATCTGGGTCATTTTGCCAATGGAGTTTCTATACAGCTTTCTTTTTTAAAACTTTGCCCCCCACCCATAAAAGAAAAAAGGGAGCTATCTATTCTTAGTTCAACACTGGTAACAGGGGTTGTCCTCTTTTCATTGTGCTAGGTGAAATAAATTTTGCAAACAAAATGACCTACTATGAGGAAAATAAATTAGTGCCACTTTTCCACAAGAAATGTACCTGTCAGACCCTGTTACACATGTAGACTTGATTTTCATGTGCTTTTTCTCTCTCTTTTTGTTTTTGTCAAACTCAGCATTACAAATTGAATGATAAATGTTTCATTATATTATTTTTCTCTTCTCCTAGTTGCAGGGAGACATTTTAACAGTACCTTTGTGACATTCCCCCAGGGCTTTACAAAGGATTGAAGCACAGCTGAGAAGATTAACACTTGCATGTTTTATATTATTCCTCTAAACCCTGGAAGGTGAATGCAGAAGGTCACAATTGTGTACCGTATAATATAAAATATGCCCCACCGTTGTCAAGGATTAAGGCCTGCCCTGTGGAATTATAGTCTGCATAGCTTGTAATGTCTTTAGCACAGACATCACGGATTGTTTAATAAAATATGACAGTCAATATGGTTAGTCATGTCATATTTCATGTAGTGAAATTCTTCATTAAAGTCGTTATTTCGCAACGGTAAAACTTAATGGCATTTCAATCAAGGAAAATGGAAAAGTGTGTTATCGTTGCTGCTTATGATATCTCAAAACCTCAGCAGATACTCAGGATTACCCTAATGAAAGGTCAAACTCCAATTCAGAGATTAATTTCACTCTATTTATGTTCTAACTGAACTCAGCTCTTATCCAGAAACTCACCTAAAGCTGGGGTGATGCTGTCTGATTGATTGTACTTATCTGCAATGCTTTCTTTCCCCCCTCACTCCTCCTCCCCTATTGCCTAATTGCTTTGCTTCACCTCATAGCTTTTGTGTATCATCAATATTTTAGTCAGAGATTAATTTCTCCACCAAATCAAGGCATTGGAAAGCGCTCAGCAGTCAGATAACATTTATAAAGTCATGCTTGACCCTGAGCATGGAGGATGAAAAGAAAATGGAAGAAGGTGGTGAGATGTGTTTCAGGACAGGGAGGGGCACCTGCTGCTCATCACTTTAGCTTAACTCTTGTGCAAGCTAAGGAGGTTCTCCACTGACTCATATTTGAGCTGCTAAGTGTTTTAGATGAATAAATATTCACAAGTGACTCCAAGAACATAAATTGCCGATAAAAAAGTAAAAACTTTTGTCAAAACTCCGCTGTCAAAGTTTCAAAATTTCACACAAAAGGGGAGTAAGAAATTTTCTCAAATACAAATCTTTTCATCACGTAGAATTGAAGTTTTCAAGTATTTATTAACAAGATGATAAATTTGACTTACACCTACAAACTCTGGAATCATTTGTGAACTTTAATTCAACATCCTAAAATCCTATTGAGTCAGTTTTGAGCCCATAATCCTCATCTCCTGTGTTGACAGATTGAACAGCTCAGTAATGTTAACTCATTACATCTGGCCTGTTTCTCAAGCTGCTTTCAAGCAGATGCATAGCTACCACCACCCCTCCCCCTAGCAGTTTCCATTTTGCCACTTTTTTTTTTTTTTTACCTATAAGCATAATGTTGACTTTTCCCATTTTTGTGGAACACATGAACAACATCACATTAATCCTTTGCTAAGACTACACAGTCAATCATATTAAATCCTAATACTTTCAAGGTGACCTGGAGCGTGGATTCACTGGGCATATGGTCCCATTTTAAGCCTTGATTCCACAATATGCAGGGAGCGGGAGACTTTTATCTTTTCATTAGGTTTTACATCCATGTAATTCATGATTGTGGCACAGTTGTTGCAATTTCTTCTCTTTAACAAGTAGATCGTTCCATGCTTTTAACCCATCACCTGCATTATGTTTGGTTCTTTAATTAAACATCAGCTATTTAATGACCCTACAACAAGAATGGTATTTCAAAAAAATGTTATGACAAAGAGGGTACCCAAACAGCCAGGCAAACAAAGCCCTCTTGACTTGTCCTTGAATTAGTTACAAATGTTGCAGTTCTTTCAACACAACAAAAATGTTGAATTGCACTGCTCAGAAATATTGACCGGAAAGGCCCATATATATCATTGATGTCATTATTGACAGTTTTGACCATGGAGAATTGTCCACATTTGTGGACTGTGAGGCAGAGAGTGTGGTCTTTATCCTATCGTGGCGTGGATGATTGAGGTGTTTTTCTGAACACAATGCAGCTGACGCATGTGGTGCCTCTGTTGGCTGTGACTGGGATGATATGGTGGTAGAGAATGCACTACTAGGCTGCTGTAAACATTGATTTCTGAACATGATTTATGTTCAGTCGGCCTTATGTAATGTTTAGAAGTCACTTGAATGTTCTCTCTTTCAGCTGGGTAAATTAGTTCTTTTCTCAGATTGTAAGTGTCCTGAAAAAACAAGCTTGATGTCATTGTTCCTGGATAGATTGGTTTTCTAAGCACATTCTTCTGGTTTACAAAGGCTTCTTCTCAAGGCTTCTTAATGCAGTTTAAGTTCTGAATATTTCCTCAGAACAGACATGAGTGCTTTCCATGTTTTGTGGCTGGCTGCACTGTATGCAAAACAGGGAATCGATGGTGAGTTGAACTAAATCAAAATGCTGTTCCACTTATAGATCAATTGATAGTCTGCCAAAGGCCATCACAGATAGCTTCTAGTGTGTGACAATTCTCAGTCCAACATTCAGTAGACTGCCTGATCAATCAGATCCTTATGGATGGAAACAGTGACCACTGAGATGGTGACATTTGTGTGTTCTAACACACCACATTAGAGGAACTGAGGTGAGAGTCTCAGAAACACATTCTTCTACTTTATTGATGCTTGGCTGACAACAAGACCATAGGCCATGATTTCACAGCATTTGCTGTCATACTAGTCTGCCTCGGGCGTATTGATTTGTTCTCAGGTGCTTCCGGTTGTTAGATGTGATTTTTTTTACTGATGACAGATGAGATTACTTGTGTCAAATTCTGCACTGAATAGTGTAATTCTCACTGTTTTACCACCAACACAATTGAGTGAACTATTAACTAATTTATTATATTGCAGCACCCACCATTATGTCCTACTCTGAAATATAACCCTGTTTATTTGGATTACATTACCCTCTTTTGCAGCCAAATGAGGTTTTGTTAAAGGGATTCTGGTGAGACCATTTAATCATGCATGCGCATAGAGACAAATAAAATAATCTATACCAGAGAGTGTATGCCTGATTCATAACCCCTTCTTTTTCTCCATTGGACTTTAACATCTGCTCATAACTCAAAAGATCTTATGCACATTGCCTGAACACTGGATATGCATGCACATGATATATCTGGGATAATTAATAATCCCTGACCAACATGGACGGTAATTTTGATTATCATGCTGTGATATAATTGATATTCTAGTAGCATTTAGATCTGTTGTTAAGTACTTTGTAGGCACACAGACAATACTGATTCAAAAATCATTTTAATTAGCTTAAAAAATGTATAAAAGTTCTTCTACAGGCAGAAAAGGAGGGATATTATCTTGTGTCGTTTTTACTGGGATTTCATCGTGTCGTTTCGATTTTCATTGTGGTTATAATCAAGGTTTTTGGTTCAAATTACTGACACTTGAAAGCATCACACTGAGATGCCAATGATGCCCTGTGGTTGTAACAAACTGCAGCAATGGAAAATGGTCCGTTTTAGAATACCAGAGTTGGCAGGAAACCCACCACCATCATTATTGGGCTGCCGCTGATCTTTTCTCGTTCTGAAACGTCGAAGATTGATGTGTTCATTTAACATTAGCCTCCAGCACCACAAAGAGGATAAGCACCTGGGCTCCAAAAATACCTTCTTTTCAGATCATCCAAGAAGGAGAAAATCAAATGAGTGAAATTACACTCCAAATGGAAGCCCATTCATATTACGCTGTCCTCCCTGCCAGCGATCCACTGTGTTCACAGCAACGCCTCACTTGCTACAGAGTTATTGATATTCATATGGAAATGCTACCCTTTATTACTATAATAACATAAACAAATTGAGGATTTGATTTGAGTCCAAGTAAAGAGTTAGTGGGGCACTTTTGGCAAGCTTACTCGTCAACAGCTGTGTGTCTCAGCTCAGCATGATGTATGCTTACACCACTATGCTCAACAAGCCTTTGCAGCTGCAGCTGTATGAGGCAATTTATAAGTGCATCAAAATTTGCTGGGGTTCAGTTTAGTAACATTCTGTATCCATAAGTTGTCATAGTAACGGTGCCAATCACGGGTCACTTCTGCTCAGTCCCTCCCCATTATTTTTAAGGTGTTTTTGTTTTTATAGTCTCAAAGAAGCCATCAGGTTTTGCAAAACTGCATGCTAACAAAAATAGTACCACAAGAGTAAAAATGGCTACTGTTCAAAACTGCCCATTTTTGTAAAAAAAAAAAAAAAAAGGTACACAGATAATCCTCCCCTATTACCAATTTATTTCTGGAGTAAATTTGGGTGTTTGTCCTAGTCTGTGTTTATGATAGTACATACTTTATTAGCACATCAAGCATTTCAAGTGGCTCACTAATCCGCCATTCCACTAACTCTACTAGAAATGAAAGTGGTGATAAAGGTCAGACACTTAAAATAGATTTGTCCTAGTATGGGTAACAGACAAATGGGGGGGGGGGGGTATAACCAGTCCAGTGTCACTCCTTCAAACAGGATTTTTAAATCTTTTTATGGAGATATTTTTCAAGCGGCTGTTTCGCCTCTCATCACACAGCGCTTCTGTCCATGTAAGTGAGATGGAAAGAACAGGCATGTGGTCAGTCAGTCATGTCTAAGAAGACCTTGGAGAAGCAGAGAGCTTTGCCGCTGGGACTTGACAGCGCAAAGCTGATAGATCGGTTTGTTCAGCACAAAAGCTTGGGATGAAATTTATTTTTGAAAAAAGCAAGACACTGTGACCATATCTAGAATACTAAATTGCGCTGAAATAAGATCAGGTTGATTCCTCTAGGGTGCTGGGCACTAAAAACAACTTTGGGGTGAAATATCTCTCACTGAGGTTAAATTAGAGGTAATCACAGAAAATTTCAAGTAGACTCATGAGAGGAGAAAATAGAAAATCATCAAACTGACAACGTAATCCAATGAAAATTCCTGGACGTGTGCGGAATATAATAAAATAACCGTTCCCGCTGAAGTTTAGAATGAATCTAAACTGTTTCTGTTAAATTTATTTCTGTGTTAAAGAAGACATTAAGTGTTTAAACTTCTGGAATTGTATTAACTATTATTATTTCTCTTTCTTTGTTCTAAACAATAAAAGTCAAAAGTTTAAACATATCTAGATGATTTGCTCTTAATCCATTGGCAAAAAGCAGCATTGTTACCTTAAATGCATTTATGTCACACCTGTTGTATCCATCATACCAATTACTGCTCCCAGGCACAACCATGCAGACCATTACAACAAGAAAGAATTGCTTACAGAGGTCCACAGTTTCTGATAAACAGGACTTTGTGGGAAACAAACATTTTTTTCTTTTTGACAGAACTGTTGGAGCCTACCCTACACAGCAAGAGTGACCTGCCAGCTGCTGATAAAATGGCACTGTTGGATTTCTTTTACCTTGTTCTGATTATTTCACCAGTTTTGGATCCTGTGCAGATTTTTCAGTTTGTAAATGTGTAATATAAAAACCTAACTCAGAGCTGAGAGATAGGAAATTACCTTTTTTAACTCGTTAATGATTAAAATATTTAAAATGGGCTAAATGGATAAATAACTTGACTTGGATAAATAGTGGGTCAGAAAAGGAAAAAGAGAGCGATAAGGAAAATGTTAGCTTATCACAAGTGACACTGCCATTGCCTTACTCAATAATAATAATACTGGAGGCACTTCTTTTATTCTAATATTGTGCAGCCCAGTTTTTTTCCCTTCAAATGATACCTTTGACTTTTACTGACTCCATGCTGAATCCTCCCCTGTGATGATGACATAAGTTTTGTGTGTGATCATTTAATACCATCAAAGAGGCAGCAACAGACGCGTTTCCATCTGCCCACTATGAAGGACGAATCACAAGTTTGTTTGACTAATATGCCCCCTGGTCACAGAAGCCCCTGCCGTTCTGTCATTAATCCCTAAACTGTAACTCTCTCATTAGCTTCAGGGGTCCTACCTTCAAACTCATCAGTCCTTGTGACACCTAATGGATGAAGGAAAAGTGAAAGATTAGACTTTTTAATAAGGATGGTTTAAGCATGTTCAGTCTAACCCAAGCAATCGTTGAACCACATGCTGCAGCTAACAGCTAAATAACCTGTGTGGAGTATTAATTGCAATCTGTAAGTTATACATCTTAATTAACCCCCTCTCACCCTGCAACACTAACAAAATTAAACCATTTTTCTGATAAGATCAATAGCTGAGAGCTAAGGTTTTTTTGTAGTGTCTGTGAAGATATTGAGAAATGCTTATGTAAAACGCAAAAAACAAAGAGAATTATCACCACAACAGACAAGAATACTTTATCCTCAAAGAATATAATGAAAATGAAATATAAGTTATACAATAATAATCTTCTTAATTACTTCCTGTTAAAATTGCCTTACATCCAGGGTTGAATTATTATTCTCAAATACTCCTCTCAAAAGCTGTAGTTCTGGTAAATCCTGTCATCAGCATAAAACAAAACTGCTTCACATAAGAACTTAAAATCCACTCTTTTTTCATATTTATTACAAAAATGCAGTGTAATAATTGATACATTTTTTCCTAAGGGAAGACAAAATTAAAGCATGCTTGCAAAGTTAAATATTTGTCCTTCTAATATTTTTAATTTAAATTTTTGTTACTGTCTTCTTTATATTTTTTTTGATAGAAAAAAAAATCTAAATCAAAGCTACAAATTAATGTCTTCCACAGCCACATTGTAAATATCAGTCTGTTTCTAAAAGACAAGCAAACTTTGTAAGATTTATCAGATTTAACAGAGGAAGATGTTGCCTAAAACTCTACTTACTCTTGTTAAAAGCTGGCAACAAGTGAAGCAGATTGTTTCTAATTTAGGTGATTACAAGAGGAAAAATATTACTAAGTATCTAAATCATTTTTGACATGGACAAACAATAACGCCTTAAAAGCAAGTGCTGAACAACAGAATGATTAGGAGTCTCCATATGGAGCTCTGTGGACAGGTCAAGGCTTCTGTCAGAACAGAAAGCAGGGCTAGTATTAAAACTGACAATGTGAGTTTCTCTTGGCATTTGTGATGGATTTGCATCGTTCCACGAATGTCAGATGACTCACTCTGTGTGGCACAAAGTAGAGTAATAAAGCTTCTACGATGTATTTAAGCCTCTGTTGTGTGAGTGACAATCATTCAAAATAGGTCTCATTCTTTCCAGAATAGAATACTGCTATTATCTTATTTGCAGGTTCACAAATTCCACATGTTTTGTTTTGATACTAACAAAAACTATATCAAAGTTGTTTTTAATTGATAAAAAGTACATTTTTACTTTATATCTTACAATTTAATTGTGACTCAGTGACTAAAGTGCTGGTTAGAATATAACATCCTACTATTTAACACAAAAAAAACAAAAAATAAACATGATTTTTTGCTATTTTTCCTTGGTGAGTTAAATTCAGAAAATAAGAATAAGGCAAATCAATATCAGCTGAAAGTGAAGTTGGAGAAATATTCTCTGTACGCTGAATGACAGTGAGTTAATGAAACGCTACAGATTAGATTGAGTAGGGATAATGCTTGTGTTGGATCTCATTAAAGATGCGACACATCTCCCACCCGAGGCTTTAACAGCAGGAACAAAAGAGATCACAACTGCAAGGTATAAAGACACTGGGGTGGGGTGGGGGGGTGGGGGTGGGAGGATGCAGCAGTGTAGTTCTGATGACTTTCCTCAAGAAATGGTTTGATGCTCACTAATTGAGGGAATAGTCATTGGCCCTATTGGTCACTCGTTCACATCACATTTATAATGTAACCATTTATATAAACTGTCTGGTAAAACTGATTAAAGCTGAGCTAAAGGTATCTCAGATATATTAAGCATAAGAAATAACATTGTTATTAACCATAAAATGTGCCTGTGAAAGGCCACTGAGCACCTATAGTTCAAAGTTGTTCATTATTAACAAAATCCAACCTAAATATGTCAATAAATTTAAATTGTCTTCTGAATCCAGTAGAACAGTGTGATCCAGTTAGTACTGTGTGCTCTCTAGTTCGGGAAATTAATGTTTTTTGGGGAAAGTTTGCTTTGTTTTTTTTGTAGAAATTGTATTTCTCGAAAAAAATGTTCTACTTACATCATTTTAATTAAAAGCTAACCTTCTGTTAAATTAGGTAGCCTTTTTGGTATTTTTATTTAGCCCATTTCTACTTTGAGTTTTTGGTTTGATCTTAGCTATTTCAGGTTTACATGCAGACTTTTCCAACTTTTTTATGTAGTTTTTGCTCTCTTTAGCTTTCAGCTCAGTTTCAGCTTTTCAGCATTTATTCATCACCTAGTATTCACAATGAAATTTCTCTCATTGTAATTTTATTTTTATTTTGCATAATACAACTAACAAGTGAATTATTATTTGAACATGCAGATTTTTGATCTTACAGCATGAAATAACTTAATCTCAATAAATGTGATTTACATAAATACCTTGTTTTGTTTGTTTGCATTTTGAAAGAAAAAACGCTTTAATTGACACGTGGACCGGTTTATTTAATTGCAAAAACATAAGTGGCTCTGTTTAAGGTTGCCATAGCAACATGTTTTGCAGATCAAGTGTCCCTTTTTTAAATTTTTGTGAGTCATACCAGTTTGATTCCGCTTTTAGGAAAGAATCTTTTATTTGGAGCTCAGATTAACCTCAGTAGCACCTGAATAGGTGGCAGTCGTGACGGCTGTGTTTAGAAGAGAATGAAAGAATAATTGTTTATTTTTTTGAATGTATGGCCAACAATAGGTGTCTACTTTTTCTGAAAAGTAATTATCTTAGGCCAGCTTTTGTGTGTGTGTGTGTGTGTGTGTGTGTGTGTGTGCACGTGTACGTGGGTGATTGAGGGGTTTGAGCAGTGGTGTCATGTGCATAAATATGTGGGTGGAAGCATACAGCAAATGTGTGTGTCCTGAGCTTTTTCATCTATTTTTCATTTATTTCTTTTTGTACCAATGTGGGTTTGCACAGCTCCAATTTTAAAACCTCTCTTTAGGAATTTAGGATTTCTTGAGTCAATCTGCACCCGGAGTCATAAACATTCTACAGTGGGTACAGTTATGGATTTATGTGCGTGTGTGAAGGAGAAATAAAGTGTTTGTGTGTTAAAATGCAGACTTTCTTTTCCCTTGGAGAATTGTGTCGCTCCTGTTTAGATCCCATATGAGCTCAATCTAAAGTGAGCAGCACTGGGCTATTCTCAAGCCTCAGTTCCTTTGCTGTATGGCTGGCTGAGTGGCGGTAATTGCCTCCTTCCCTGCCAGTTCATGCTTTGACAAACCGCTGAGAATGCAGATTCAAACCACAGTTCCCACTAGATTACACAGAGCAAGAAGGGGTGTCCCAAAAGCCACAACAGTCTTGTATGATGAGCCTCACTACCCTAATGTATGAAGCTGTAGTATTTTTTTCTCCTTCCAGGAGTTTGTGAAGTTAAGATGAAGATGTTGATTTCTTTAAACAGAAAGGTCATTAGAGGAGACACAAAGCAGCTTTGACAAAAAGGTATCAAATCCAGTTAATGCTCCATTCTTAGAGAGTGGAAGAGTTATTCAGACGATGAAAAATAAAATAAACAATAAAAACTGTTGTGCCCTGTAGATCTTTGTTTTCTCAGTATGAGTGAAACTTCTGAACCAATGCGGGCATCTTGAGAATGGGGGAAACACACACACGTACACAAGAAATAAACACTATTTTTTTGTTTGTTTTTGTTTTTTCATAAGCTTCAAACTGCCAAAATATCTCAAACATCCCTCAGGCAGCATTTGATTTCCAAATAATATCGTGTTTTTCAATGTACGATGGTGCGATCATTCTTTTTTGCAGTTCTGGCTCAGACATCTGTTTGTATGGATGAGCGCACGAGGGAGAATAGTTCGGCTATTGAGAAAAATGCTTGCGTGACTTCCCATCCCCCTAATGCGTTTTGCCTTCTGAGTGCTTCTTGCCCTGTAGGACGGAAGTGTGACTATCCCACCTACAGTGCCACACTGTAATACACAAATGCACTCTAGTTAATCCAGTACATGCTCAGACAAACACCGACTACAGGACAAACTCATTTTTGCATGCGTCTGTCCCACGTTGAAGGTCAAAGATGTGCTAAAGCGCCGTGATCTTGTTAATCTGCATATCTTTAGAACAGAAGTAGCTGCTAACCCGATGTCCATGAATAGAGGAGAAGTAGCTTTCATGTGTGTCAATTTGTGTAGTCTCTCGGGACAACCTCACCCCCACCACCAGCAGCAGCAGCTCATCAAAGTAGCATATTAAAATGAGATGACTCAGACTGATGATGACGCTTTGAGACTTGCTGTGCCAGAAATGTTGCAAACTATAACGTGTTTGCCTCAATCTCGTTGTCTCCCTCTCGCCTGCTTTCATTTCATGCTAAGTGGACTTAAACACTTGTGCTCTCAGAAATAACTCGATGTTCTGATTACAAGTGAAGCAGAGTTTTGGGTGGTTGCTTCTATTAAATGAAGAATGTTATCAGCAGTTCAGTTTGTGCAGGAGAAATTTTTTGCCTTTTATCCAAATTCTGCGTCTAATTGAGCAATTTTACATAAATCTAGAACATCGTTTTGATAGACCTCAGGTTTTGCATTTGATGGACGAGTTTGTTCAAAATCTTTATGCCGACAATTTGTCATAAGAAGCAAAAAGCCATATTTCCCCAAATGTCAGGTTGTCTTTAGACTGATGTGATACTTTTACACATAATACACATACTGTGTAAAAAAAATCTACACTGAAGACAAAGTATTCCAGGATTATGTAACAGCAGCTGTGTGGCAGATGTTGTGACCCACTT
>JAVKLF010000053.1:6413229-6423574 GCA_034783495.1 Millerichthys robustus
GAAAATATTTTTCTCAGTAACGTTGCGTTTAATAAGAGTTCGCTGACTGATGGTAAAGTCTATTGTCCAAGGTAGCTGTCCATGACCGTGTGAGGAGCATTGGCTACAAGCAGACAACTCTTCTTATCTCTTGAAAAAAAATACTTGAAGGAGCTCACAATCTTCTGCCTCTCCTTTTTCACCCTTTCTGTGTCCCTCCCCTTCCCTCTTGGCAGTGCAAACAGGCATTTCTGCTCACTTAGTAATGAGAATATGGTTCTCTTTGTCACAATGCTCCCTTTTGATGCTTTTGTGAACATCTGTTTCTATCTCTTTCAGCCTCTCAAAAGGCTGTTTATCTCATGTCACCTCTTTAACAGCAAGTGTTATCCCTGCTTTGCTTTCAAAAGAATGAACTTGACTGCCCTTGAAACATATAGGCACTGTGTTTCTTTTGAATTATCCAAGTTAAAGAGCTCCTGAAGACATCTGAGCAGCTGTTCTTACTTCTTTTTATGATTGTTTTACAGTATTTTACAGTGCAGTATATGTAATTTGTGGTTTTGCACTGGATAACGCTACCTTAAGGCTTCTGTTCAAAATGCAGCAATCATCGACAGCATGTAAACTCTACTTTTCTTGAAGAAATTGTGAGAAAAGAATTCATAAAAACAGCCTCCATGTAGCGAAGAAACAGACATTTTTGGACTGAGGCGTCTGATTTTAAAAGACGCGTGGACATTAATTGGTCGGCTGATGTTAGGTTGTCAGCAGTAGCTGATGGCTCATTATGCTGTTGGAGCAAAATAGTAGGAGAAGAAGCGATGAGTGCACCCCCTCACACTTTCCATTTTGGCCATCCTTAAACCATGCACACCCTGTAATTTCAGCATCAACATATCATTCAAAGCGTCTAGGGTATTAGATAAATAAAAGCTGTCATTCCCATGGATACAAGCTTGGTGGGCTCGGTGCTCGAGACATGGCTGTGATTGTGCATGTGTGTTTCTTTGTTTGTGAAGCAGGGATTCATGGGGACCGTTTGCTTGGCTAATGGGGTTGGCGTGCACCACAGTGCTCTCCCAGGCGAACAGCTAATTAGCAGGAGCAGATGAGAACACAGTGAGTGTGGGTCCAATTTTCAAAGACATCCTGCTTAACCAACCAGGATCCAGCTGCGTCCCTTCCACCCAATCAGTGGCCCTGAACTGATAACTCACTTCCTTGTTTGGTGTCCACCCAGCCAATCAATGGCATCTTAACCTTTAAGGGACTCTTCTGCCTCTCCAGTG
Source organism: Millerichthys robustus (assembly GCA_034783495.1). NCBI lineage: Eukaryota > Metazoa > Chordata > Actinopteri > Cyprinodontiformes > Rivulidae > Millerichthys > Millerichthys robustus. The sequence goes on from JAVKLF010000053.1 coordinate 6,414,501, forward strand.
CAGCTTCCATTTGCCATGGCAACGACATGTGTCAAATGACTACCCAGCCCTGAGGGAAGCTCACAAAAACAGAATCCATTAAGTTAAGGGTCATTTACCATTCTCATTCCCTATTGCCATTGCAGATGAACAGTTACAATGTGAAAATTGTCCTTGAGAAAAAAATGGAGATCTGTGTGCAGTGATATTGTTGAATATAGGAGAACAATGATTAAGTCTGTATGGCAGCAGCCTCATCATCATTTATTTTACATTTACAGGAATCCAGACTGTGACCATTTCTGACATATTAAAGGCCTATCGTTCTTTTAAGAAATGCATGTGATCCACTGCCTTTCAAGGTCCTCTTACATTGAGAAATGGTGGAGTTGTTGCTGTTTGATTAAACATTTGCAGTCTCATTCCAAATTGTAAAACATCACGTATGTAATGAGTCTCAACTACTATCACACCAAGACTTTGCTCAACACCTGTAAGATTGGTTGTTATAGACTTTGTTGGTGAAGCTTAATTAACCATGGGGACCATTTAGAATTAGATTGACTCCAGAAATTATTCGGTAGCAAAAATGTTAAGTTTCATTAACATCTGTCCAGTGCTTCATGGAATATTTTGCAAACAGACAAACACGTTTGACTCCAAAGGTTAACTTTAATGTTTTAAGCAAAGCTCTGATGTAATGAGTAGCACTTGGAATATGTTGTAACATACAGCCACAACCACACCAAACCTTAGCACAACATCTGTAAAACTGACTTAATGATAGCTGTTTATGTGTTTTCTATCTTTTGGTGACAGACACAAGCAAAAATATAATCACCTTTGCCTTTCGATGCTGGGAGAGAAAAATAAATAAATACTGCTTTTAAAAGTGCAGATATTTTTGTACACAAGATTTTCAATACTGACGTGCCACTAAGACAGTGGGGTACACTTTAACATCTCACAGACACTGATTCTACTGATACAGGAGCAAGGAGGTGGCATTTATCTCATACTTCTTGGGTAACCATGGCAATAAGTGCTGTCTCTATGAGTGATCAGAGCCCGCTGCAGATGTTCTTCCAGGGAAAGAGGGAAGGGACGATGCTGGCATTAAATGATGCATAGAAATTAATTGTTGTGAAAAAGCGTGAAGACGTTTGTGAAAGCAGATGACAGATTCTTATACAAAAGTCATGCGGTGAATGAAACCATTGGAGGCGGCACTGCTCATTTCTTGTTCAAATCACAGCAGTCTTGTCAGAGTGACCTCACTGACAGTTGTGGTATGGGTGAGGATTACACGCAAGACCCCAACTTTAACAACTCATTTATCATTCATCTGAGGTTGGCCCAAGCCAAGCAGAAAATGTAGGTGCAGAAGATTTCCTCTGGGCAGGGCTATCTATTGGCATACAGAAGTCACAGACAGCCTTGCAACGTTAGCAAAGCCATTTTTATCCCCCTTTACAGATATGAACACTGCTCATCATGACACCTTTTAATGGTGGATTTCACCTGAATGTTGAACTGGCATCCCCCAGATTTTAGTGTATTTATAGGCCTGCACACTGCATGTAATCTGAAGGAAGAATTTGGACATTAATGAACCCATCTGACCATGTTATTATAGGTTCACTTTATAAAAAAGGTTTTTCTCACGCTTAAAAAAAGAAAAATGCCTCATATGTCATTGATCATCTCCCTTCCTCTGACTTACAATGTTATTCCATCATGAGACATTTTGTTATTTTTTTCCATTCTGTATTACACCTCATCTTTCTTAGAATCTCAATAAAAAGAGCGTAATTGACTAGGTATAAAAAAAAATCCATAGACTAACCATCATATATTTTTCAAACTGAACAGAAAATGACAGCTGTGTGTGGGTAAAACACCCTTAACAACTTAGCTTCTTACAGCAGGTGTATACTTAGTGTTTTACCATTATGTATTGACTTTTTACATATGGGCTGTCTTTTATTGCCACTTGTAAGTTGATGAGAAACACTTAAGTGAAGAGTTTTAGTTTTGATAAGGTGCTCTCATGCATCTCAAAGGTGGCAAATACTTAAAGAAGGAAACACAAAGACGGCCTCATTTCAAGCTCGGTAAACAAAACAGAGTCTCTGTCAGACATTCCCCAACAGGTTACACCAACACTTAAGGGAAACGAGATAAACACTGACTAATCTTCATGTCGCACACATACTGTACGCTTCATTTATTTTTAATTGGCTGGGATTTTGATGTATATTTTAGCAGTGAGAGGTTCTCAATGATAACTTTCGCAGCACAGCGGTCAATGCGGTTCAACAATGCATCAACCAGCATGTCCTCCAATCATCAGGCGGGATTCTCACTTCCCTCCTCATCACACACTACAGGGTGAAAACCAGAGCTGCTCCATCCTCCCTCGCCTGAGCGAGCGCTGGGAAACGATACACGTTTTTTATTCATTGTATATGTGGTTATGTGGAATGTAGCAGCCGCAGCAAATTGGACACATTTTATTCTGATGCTAGTCAGTCTCCGAGGGGAGACAATTACTACGTCTCTCCTTGAGAGCTGGGCCAAAATAACCAAAATTCCTCCATCCTCCCCTGAGCCACGGACAAGGAACAGAGGAAAATTGTCCATTCCCTAGTTTCCCATTCGGTTAGCCCTACAGACACTTGCTGAAATCACTCATTCCCTACATTTATTACCTGCTAATGACTCACCTTCCCTGTGAGACCACACAGGGAGAGGTTGTTGAGGGGAGGCATAAAGGAGGGGAGGTAAAGGAAGTATAGATGGAGGAAAGATGCTGAGCTGCATCATCAGAAAAGATGGATGTGTCCCAGGAGCAGGTGATTTACAGACTGGAACAGTGAACATTGGAGACATTGAAACATCTGATACGGCTGATTACCTTGTGTTGTCTGGTGGCTGAGGACTGACCAGATCTGCCTGGCTCTGAGACAGAACGACCCCCACACCTGTTATGACCTTCAGTCTAAATAGGAGACGTTCATTAGCATAAGGTTTTGGCAGTGAGAGTATTTTTATTTAGGGAGTGTGCTGATCATTTACACTGTTCTCGTGTTTACTCTAACTATTACAACCTACTCAAACTATAGGAAGAAATTCATTCTGCTGCTATTTTATCTGACAAACTGCTCACCTGAAGACTAATTTTCCTGTTTGACTTTCAAAACTTTTCTTTCCTTTTATAATTTGATAAGATGCATTGTACAGTTTTACACCTGATCTACCTTTAGGGCAGTCTGTAGATTGTTAGATAATATATTAACATAAGAATATTATTTTATCCATGTTTATTTTCTCTCCTTTTGCCAAAGCTTAGACAATATGCCAAAAATAATTTTGCTTCAGGGTTTTTGTAGCTGCCAGTCTGCACCCAGCTGCCACTCTCTGTAATGTCGCCCCTTTGACTGACTTTTGGACCACCGCAGGATTTGTATGCTTTAGGGCTTGCCTATTCATTCAAAACAAATGAAACATTGAGGTACATTAGAATTCCAGTTTGATCTTCACTACTGCCCACATCTCCCCCAGAGCTCTGTCCCTCTACTAGAACATCATTCCTATGGAAGTTTATAGTTCTGAAAAATTCCAACCAGGTAAATTTAAGACATGATTCAATCAAGTATATAGTACATTTATACAGTATTACTGTTTGTACCTCCACTATATGTTATTAGAAAAGAAGGTGCAGCAGGCAGGGGACAATACACTTCTGTATATCTACCTAATACTTCATAAGATTTGGAAATAACTTGATTATGTTACTTTAGACAGTAACAAATTGTCCAACCTCAGGTGTTAATGATGCCCTGGAAGAAATGAAGATTATCTCCTTGTGCATCAACAAACAGCGCTTAATTTTGACCTTTTAGACAAAGTAAATTTTATAAAAAATTGAAAATGTCATGTAAATGGACTAAAAACAGAAAATTAATTTGACAGTGTTCATATTTTGATTTAAAGCAAAACTAGCATTTTTTTACATGGCGATTATGAGCTTTTTAAAACTGATCAAAACCTCGGCTCGGGGGTCTTTTCTCTGATTACTCACCTTTATTTGTGGTCTAGCGGGGGAGCGGGTCATCTGTCTGCGGAGGGGTCTGAGCTGGGGTTGGGTGTTGGGCCCTGGGGGTTGGCTGGGGACTCTGCTTCCCCCGAGGGTGGGATTACAGGGCTCTGATTGGCTGGCTCATCCGAGTTGTGTTGGCCCTGTCCCCGGATGGATTGCTTCGTAGGTCATCGGGGCGGGGATCGAGGGGGTTGGGGCTGCGATGTGTTCCAGGTGTGTGTGGAGAGTGCAGATGTGTGTCTAGTGTCTTCACTATGTTTAGTGTGGGTGTTCACATGTGTGAGTAATGGGTTGGAAATTCTGATTGTAATTGTGTGTCTGTGCTTGTCTATCCGTCAGGTCGGGTTTTGTTTTGCCTCCTCTCCTGAACATCCTATTTCACCAGTTAGTGTGGAACCTATTCCTCCGTCCAGCTCCCTGCCAGCGGTTGGTGCCTTCGACCCGCTGGTGTGTTGGTGGTCCTCGGTGCCTGGGGCTGGGGGCTGGGGGCCCGGGTGTGTGCTGGCTCGGTCCTGGTGGCAGGTTTACATGACCTGGGCTACCTGGCCCTGCTGAGGGAGGTGGGTTCTTGGATTTCGGGACTCTGGTCCCATGGCTGGATCTGTCAGCCAGAGACCCGAGACCCAGGATAGACTGCCGGCGGATCAAGTGGACTTGTCACGGGGGGCCCTGGGGGCTTTCGTATTGTGGCTGCTTGGTGGTCTCCTTGGGTTCTCCTCTGCTCTTCTCTGGCATGGGGGACGCGGTTGTACAGTTGTTGGTCCTTCTTGGGCTCCTGCTCCCTTGGGGGATCTTCTGGAGGGGTTTGGGTCCCTCTGGCATCTTCCTCGGTGTCCTGTGGGGCGGATGTTTGGCTCCTCATAAACACTACTGAGCATTTCTCTAATAGACAAACCTTTTACATAAGCACACTTTCAAACACACATGTGCTTATAGATAGATTTCTGTACAGTTTGACTCTATAGTTAACTTTAAACGACACTAAATACATCTTGTGTTAAATAATACAGTTTTTTTCTATTAAGTGTTGGTTGTTTATACCCATAATACTGTTTGGTTGGTTTTGCTGTTTTCTTTTTTAAATCTCTCTCTGCAGGTGCAGAAGCAGACTACAAAGATGTCGGTTTATTTTTCCACCTCTCTATTTTTGTTTTTTACTGTTTTGCTTTGTCTTTATGTCTTCATTACTTTCTTTCCTTCCTTCTTTCTCTTTTACTTTTTCATTTCTGTGTTCAATGAATCAGAAATAATCCCAAAATAAATATCTAGTAAAGTTCTTTTTTATATATAACAAGTGGAGCATTTTAGCAAAAGCAATAATGCTCCACTTGTGAAAGTAAAACTGTTGGGATCTCATTGGCATTAAGAAATCATCTCTTAGTGCCAGTGTAGAATAAAAATCCTTTGCGGTCTTTTGGTTGAAAGCCAGAATCATAAACAGAGAACCAGTTCTGTATTCTTTTAGAACTTTAATGCATCTAAAGACACCATTTTCTCTCCTGGAGCTGGTCTTGCTCCAGCAGCAACAATCTAATCACTCCCCTCAATGTCATCTGCACATGCTCATTTAAACTAAAGTCTCTAACACGGCAGCATTGATAACATTATAACAAGGAAGTACATTCTCTATCTGACCCTTAGTTAAAATATCTAACACCAAACAGACATGACACAAAAATAAATGATCAAAACGCAGATCAGACCAATGAGCCCTTGTGTATTGGTCCATCCCATTACAATATTTTCTTAAATCCCTTCAGGCAAACATACAATCAGAAAGAGTATTCTGGAAACTCGGAAACTTTTTAAAAAGCAAGTTCACATTTTTCACCAGTAATTAAAGGGAAGACTGATCCACTGTAAACTGAAGAGATTCAAAAACATTTACACTAATTGCATCATGTCACATTTGATAATGTTTCCACACTAACTATCTGAGGCAATGTTGACTGTCTGTCTATTTCTTCTGCTACATCACAACAAATGTCTCTAAACCACATCACATGTCACAATGCGGTGTAACATTTACACATCAAGAAGTCCCCCACTGAAGACAACGGTGACCTTTTTGACCTAAAACTCTTTTACTCCGGTGATCCCGTTGTCACTACATCTCAACTTGTTCCTATTTTGCAGCAGCCTTTACCTGCAGGCAAAATTCTTTCAGCATGAAAAACTGTTCCGTTGCTTTCATTGCATAAAGGTGAAGACATAAGTGACCTTTCCTAACTGTTTGCCTGTATATAAATTGTTCGTTGCTGTTCACATTCGTAAAACCACCAAAACCATGTGTGTGTCAGATTCATGATGTGTTTGTGTTACCTGGGTGTGTACCACACAACCACTGGGTCCAAATTATCCTAGAATCTGGGATCTCTGTTTTTCTTAACCCAACTGTAAAACAAAATGCTCATGAAATTATAGAACTTCGAAATATGTTGAACATTATAGGAAATGGTGTTAAAAATCAGTCTGAAGTAAAATTAAGAACATTTGTTTATTTTGTTTGTATATTGTGTTTATATAAATGTTTACCAGGAAAATGTGGAAAATTCCTCTCTTTAAGTTCATTTTGAAGTATTTTGAGTTGTCATGTTGCTGCCAGCTGTGTTTTTATTAGGCCTTCTAATGAGGATGTCCACTGTCTGTGAAGTTAATGATGCAAATCCTTTCTTGTTTTGTTATTTGCTTCTTATTTTTTGAGGCTTTTTAAGGCCAATTGCAGGACAAACTGTGCAGCCTAACAAACACAGACAAAACATTTCACATCGTTTTGCTTGGCAAATGGCAACTTGGTAATCACATCTGACAAACTTTGAATTTAATAAAGATGACAAAGTAGGAACTTGACATAAAATTGCAAAACCTTGTTTGGTTGCAGTTTTAGCTATGACAGCTAAATGAAGCCATTGCTGTGATGGGTGTAACCACTGTCCAGCTCCACTTGCTCAAACAGGCTGCCTTTCTTAAGCCTTTTTATGTTCTGACGATGCATTTCAGACATTTTAAGGAAGACCCAAGCTAATTAAGCTTATTAAGAAAAACATTTCAACCCTTTCCCTCACTTTTTAGCCTTAAATCAGAGCAAGGGTGTCTTGATCTTTTTGTAAAAAAAAAAAATGAAGAATGTAGAGGAGCAAGGCTTTCTTATTCCTTCTAATCTTTCAAACTAGGAGTTTTGTGATGTGGACACGTCTAGACAACGGGACATGAATGTAGGCCAAAAATGTTCCCACCCAGAGGAAATGAAAGACTGCACAATTTATTCTCAAGATGCTCTTGTTCTAAAACCATGACCTCTGCCTTGTCTGAGTTTAGAAGCAGGAAAAAAAATTGTTGTCATCCAGGTTTTGATGCTTTTGAGACATTCTTGTAACTTGAGTAACTGATTGGATTCATCAGGTTTCATAGAGTATCATCAGCATAACAAAGAAAATTTATTCCATACTGTTTAATAGCAGTAACGAATATAAAGTAAAGAGGATTGGTTCAGAACTGAACCCTGAGTAACTCAATGACTAACTCTGGTATAAGAAGATTCATTAACATTCACAAACTGGAATCTATCAAATAAATACAACTCAAACCCCTGCATTAAAATCAAGTTTCCTAAGTAAAGGTTTAATTACAGCAACCATAAAGCTCTGCGGTACGAAACCATTCATTTGAGACAAATTAAGCAGATTCAAAATAGGGATTGTAACTAGGGAAAATATCTCTTTGAACAGTCTGGTAGAGATGGGATCTAATTTGGATAAAATATAAATATAAATTGGCTGGCATGTCAAAGTTTTTAACAAAGACCTCTCAAGATCAGTGTAGCATTCTAGGTATAGATGTATAGTATGTATATTACATATAAAGTAGGTATGGTACATTGCTCATAACTCACTTTCTTTGTGGTGTTTTTAGTGGCAGACTAAAAGGAAGTCTTTACAATTAGAATCTGTGACTGCATTCTGAACTAAAAGCCATTGCAGCTGTGCTTTTCTATGGATAAAGAAATGAAACATGCACACTCTAATTACTCTCCATTCCACTGAAAGTATGAGCCACTTGCTCACAATTAGTGTTGAAGCCCAAGCACAGAAAGTGCTGAATTATTGCAGTGGATTTTCTGTATCACTAGATGAGTGAGTTTAGAGAGCAAAATGGACTTTTTTTACTTTGGTGGGGTCGACTCACACTGTTCTGTTCTTTAAGAGATAAGGGGGGGTGTTTGCTGCAACATGATGAAAAGATCTTTTCTGTAAGAGGTCCACAGGGTGGCTCAGGGAGGCATGAGCATTTATTCTTTCATTGTCTGACTTCCTTTTCCTTCTTTTTTCCCCCCAGCACGCACAGCCAGAGAAATTAAATGCATGAACACAACAGGGAGAGTGTATATCTTTCAATCACCTGTATACAATGTAAAAGAAAAAAAGGACACTGTGGGCTTTTGTTGTAAAACTTTGACTGTCAGTAGACTGGAAAGTTTAACCCTGTCTGACTTTGTGTCCACTGTTTTTCACTGAGCTCAACCCTCAGAGGACAAAGTCTTTGGTACAAAATCGATTCAGCAAAAATATCCTCAAGTGATCATTTCTAGGTGGGAAAATGCTTTGTGAGGTCTCTCTCTGAAATTTTAATCATGCTGAAAACATCAACAAAATGTTCACATCTAGAAATCAGTTTCAGCTTGAAAAAAAGATGTACAACATATTTGTGTTTGGGGGAGAAATGGCTTTTTTGCTGAACCATAAATTTTAGCCACCTATATGTTTATAATTGCTTTCAGACATGACCGGGAACTATAGAAATGAGTCACAATCTTTTAGCCTTTTAGTGCAGAAGACAGATTAGAAGTTTGGTTGAAAGCATTAAACAGAAAGGAAAGCATTTTTACAGACTCACTGGAGTTGAATTTTAAAACTTTCCTCAGAAAGTTAAAAAAAGAGAAAAAATATGAATAGGTCCTCTGGACAGGGTTTTCGTGGTAGAAACGTTTCGTCTC
>JAVKLF010000053.1:6438880-6451888 GCA_034783495.1 Millerichthys robustus
AATGGACAAATACCCCAGTAGTTGGACTGGATCAAGATCATGGACAGAGACACTGAACTGCTGCAAAAGGAGGTAATACAGCAAAAAGATTACAGAGGTTACATACGGCTCTGTAATTCAGTTTTACAAGTCTATTTGTGTGACCAATGGTGCGTTCACTGCTACTTTTTCACACAAACAAATCAGCTTATCTTCCCGTCAGTCATAAAATATGTTGGATTCTTCTTTTGTTTCAGGCCCATGAATAATCAACACTTATTATTTCATCAGAATCCCCAGAAAGAAAACTTGTCACATGTTCACGGGGGAGAAAATGCTCTGCTGTTGATTTTCTCTCAGGTCTCGTATGTACACTGATGTCACATTGAGAGATCAGAGAAAAACACCATTTGCCTGATTGCAGTAAGACCTCTCCAAACGCTGCTTTACTCTTACGAATCCCTCAAAACAAAGCGACATTTTTTCGTTTAATTGTTGTTGACACAGTTTGGAGTCGGCCGCCTCAGACGCTGCTGAAGACACAGAATAATCGACACTTCTAAGCAAACAATTTGCTGACAGCAGCTCTGCCTAATCTGGCTGTTACGTCTGCTGGGTGTAGTTTCGGCTGTGACAGCTTCACAAACAGAGAGAGGAGATGAAATCTGAAGGCTTAACTTACAACTCCAACACAAGCTCTTCTCATATCCTCCACGATTGCTTTCCTTTGCCTTTCTGGCGCGCTCTCTCGCCAGCTTGGAATGGAGGAGGAGTGAGGCAGGCAGAGAGCGACGATGAATAGTTTGTGACAAAAAAAGACAGAGAGAGGACATGGATCTAACAGACAAAGCCGTCGCACAGAGTCCATGAGTCAGCTGACAGCGCAGACGGCATTCTTAATTGCCCTTAGAGCATATTTCTCATCCTAACTCCTGGTAATTGGACATGAGCGCCGGTGATAAATTGCTCGGGCTACCTTGGATTTGATGACGGCTTTGCGGAATTTAGACTGGCACCTGGAGGAGAGGGATATTTGTAGCTCGTCAGCGCTACCTTTAGTTTCCAAAGATATAGACTTAATAATTATAACTACCTAAAGTTTCTTTAGGAATCATAATTAACACGGTCTCTTCAAAAGATAATATAGGATCAGATTTGGGCCACTTCTGCCAGCATTGTGAACATAGCCTAGTGGCCATTTACTGTACATTGAGCTGGTTTTTAGTGAAACAGTAATACTTTTGTTGCGATCAAAGTGTCTTCTGAACTAACATTACAATACATTTTAGACAGGAGTGTTTTTTGTGCTACTCACCCTTTGCAAGATGTAGGAGCAAAACCAAAAAACACTCACGTTAGTTTATTTACTAATTCAGAAGTAATGCAGTAATGAATCATCCAAGGCTCAGTGGAAATAGTTGTAAGCATTTTTACATTCAGTGAATAAAAGATTCACAGTAGTTTGGCAGTTTTATAGATACTGAGCCAAAGATCGGTGTGGAATTAGCTGACAGTCAAACTCATTTTGAGAGCTAACACCTGTTGGGAGAGCTCACATGAGACTTATCTCAACACTGGATGATCATTTCAAATTTGGGCATATAAAGCAACAGGCATTTGTATTAGGAAGGCTTGGATTTGAATTTAGGTAGCAGTAAGAATGATTTTTACTGTGCCATATCAGTAGCTGTAATTATTCTATATGTGTCTTTATATACTTTAGCGATTTGCTGTGTTTTAAATATGAACTCCATATCTGCCATTATAAGATGAGTGCAGTTTAAAGTGTTGATGGTTAAACCAAGCTTGGTCTCTGTGTAGGTTGGACTCAGGGTCGTCCATTGTCTCCAGTCCTGTTTGTAGTGTTTATGGACAGGATCTCAAGGCTCGTGAGACTCAGGGTTTCATCTGAGCTTTATGCAGACGATGCGGTTCTGTTGATAATTTGCGGTATTCACAGTACGTTATGATGAGAGTCAGCCTCCTTTAGGTCTTAGGGTGGAGTTCCTTCTTCGGATTGGTTGTTTTTGCTTCAGGTGGATGAGTTTATGTATTTAAGCGTCTTGTTGGAAGAGCTTCTCTTCTCGGGTCGGGTCGTGAACTCATGCCACCTAGCTCCTTCACACTTCAAATTACCATGCGACTGCCATGCTGGACTACCAGCACACTCACTCAAACCATGTTGGAACTTCTACAAATTGCTCCACATCTGAAGACTGACATGTTGAAAACCACCTGAAACATTTGATGATCAGTCTTGTCCTCTGCTCCTTCACATCATGTGGTGATAAGCTGCAATTGATCATAGGTAGCTGACCAGAGAGTGCCCTAGTGCATGTATGTCACTAAAGACAACTCCTGTAGAAATGTTAGCTGGCTTTGACAACCATCTTAAATCAAGTCCAGATTTAAATGCATTGCTAAAAACCACTTTCAGTCCTTCCATAGTCTTAGTTTGCGTTTTTTTAATAGAATGCAAAGATTCATTACTTGGAAACAAGTTCAAACACTGTCTGATATGGCATACAGAGACAGAAAGAGACAGAATCATAACCATTATAAGAATGTAAACTTTACAGAAAAATAGATGATAAAATGCCACATGAAGGCATCCATTGTTACTGGTCAGAAAAGTGTGACTTCAAATAAATGACTAAACACTCCCCACAACAACATCGGTCACATGTCACACAGATTTACAGTAAAGACAAAAATAAACTCATCCTTTTTGTCTGTGTGACTTCCCCTTTTTGTTATTCTCTAAAATAAATGAATTTACACCTTTTGACTTACCGTCACATTTACACAAAATTTATTAGGGAAGCACATGTTTGCAGATTGAGCGGTTGGAGGAAAGCTGAAGTACTAATACTAACACTCAAGTATTAATAATTAGCATTCACACAAAAAGGTAGCATGGCAAATAACAGGTTGGCAACAGTGCAGGTTGCTTCAGCTAATAGAGATCAATTAGAACATAGAAGATAAACGGAAAGTGATTTTAGCGTTAAATTAAAATCTCTGTATGAACGGAAGAAAAGCCAGATTGTAGGGATAAAATATCAAAAAGGAAGAGGAAGTGAGTAAATGTTTGTTGTTAAAGTTCATCGATTTCTGTCCGTGTTGGTCTTTGGAATGGTGTCAACTTGATGATCACTTTTCTTTCCTTTAACGGCTGTAACCGAACTCGTCCGCGTCATCCGCACGGAAGTCTCCGTAGCGCCAGATGTTGAGCTGCAGGGAAGAAGGAAACATTTCACTGAGCAGATGTCATGACCTTTTTTGTCAATTTGAACAAGGATTTCTGCAACTTATGCAGCACATTAAATACTTAGAAAAAGAAGTGTTTTGGGGGGCCTAAAAACGCCTCAGATAACATCCGGTTTCAATACACAGACCTTCATACATCGTCTCAAACCTCCACCAGCATCCTCTAAATATGGTCTTTACTACAGCCTGGACAAAAAAGTGTTTGTACAGGAGCTTATCTGTGTGGGATGGTTTTTTTTTTGGCTCAGAGGCCTGTGTGCTCAGCTGTTAACACTGTGATTCATAGCTAATTAGCAACTGCGCTAATTACCACTACTTATTAGGATGAATGAAATGAATGAAGCCATTTCTCACGTAGCTGTTTTTTTTCCTGCTCACAAACACACAGAAAACATGGCGGTGGCTCTGATACTTAAAACAGTCCCTTTTGTAATCAACTCTGACTGGCTTATTGTTTGAACTGGGCAAACAACCAGTAGGTTAATAAAATAATAAAAAAGGCACTTGAAAAGTAAAACAAAGTTCTAACAATCTGCAGTCTACCTTAGTGTAACTTGTAAAGCCATATATAAAAAGATGATTTACCATCCTACTCCCCGCCCAATTAAATGGCGCTTAAAGTCAGACAGCGGTAGCTACCGGTTTATTTTTGGAAAAAGGAAAAAGTAAGATGATGGTTAGTGTAACGTTACTCACTCTGGCACTCTTGGCAGATTCTTGACTGTTCAGATACTCTGTCACCTAAGGCAAAAAGACATGATCCATTAGCATATCACATAACTGCATCACTCAAAGATTACAGTCAGTCAATGTATTCTTTCAACCTGCTCCGTCCCTGAAGACATTCCCTTTTAAACTTACCTGTAAGTTCTTTTTAAACAAAAGTTCACTTTTCTGTAGAAAGAATACTTGTACTTCACCCCCCCTAAAACACAGACTATCAAGAGCACAGACTTTTCTGAGGATCAAGACAAGACGGACTGGTTATGTCACTGCAGGGAATGTGGCCCCCACATGCATAAACAACATTTCTGACGTCACGTTATCGCACACTTTTTAGGGTCACTGCTTTCTCCGCTGTGAGCCGAGCATCACTTTGCGCTTCATCCGACAACTTATGCCTTCAAAGTCAATCGAGATGAGAGCGTCTCCTAAATCCTCACGCCTACCAGCCTCGGGCAAACACCTCGTCAGTTTGTAGTAACGATTTATAAGCAAGTGCAGTTGTGGGATGCCATAAGGGAGCCATGAGCTAAAAGTGCACAGACTCCAAGAAATTACACTATAATAAAATAAATATATATTAACCACCTTCAATAGAAACAACTCACAGAATCCACTTTTAATGTTTCTTTTTACTTGTCCTATAATCCACAGTCATCTTGTAGTGCAGCTACATAAATCTACAGAGCAAAAACTGGACACAAAAAGGGAAAATGTTTTCAATCATAAATCCAGTTTTTGGATTTACGCTGTCCTGGTTAACTAAGTATCTACCCCAGCATATTCCATCACAATAAAAATCTGTTTTCTATGATGTAAATGATACTCTGATACTGATAAAACAGATCTTGAATATTGGTCACAAGTACTACAACATTTAAATGATAATGGATTATTTAAAAGTCTCTTGGAATATAGTGACACCAGTCACTTAGAAGCTTTGCAGCAGTGAGGAAAGAGTTACTTTTCTAATTTAGACAATATTATACTTTATTCCCTGGACATACAGAGAGTGACTGTCTACGGGAGGCCAATGTGCAGTGTTGAGCATATTGACTGCTTCTGCTACAACAGCCATTTAGCCTGATTGAATGAACCGGTGATGAGTCCTAGAGCAGGGGTGGGGGCACAGGAGGATGGAGAAACAGTGCTTGATGCCGTGGGTACGCTGTAAGTAGATCTATGGACCTTGGAGAGGTGAAGTGGCAAAGCACCCAAGTGTAGCTGTCCTTGCCTGTTCTAATATCAGACCGTATTATGAACGAGGTCCATCCACGCACACGTCGCAACAGTGAGTGTCACATTCTGTTCTGTATAGTTCTGCAAATTTGGTTTGTGTAAGATAAATGAATTTAGTTATCCTTTTTTGGATTACCACTGAACATTATGACAGCAGAGAGAAATCAGTTCTAAAGAAAGAACAAGATCAAATTTAACTCGCAGCAAAGAATAGTCCATGTAATGGGTTCAATTGTGCTCCGTGTTTTGTCGCTGATTATAGCAGCAGATGAGTTGGCGTGCACACAAGCACCAGAACAAGCGTGCCAGATGTTAAAACAGTCGAGTGGGATGGGGATGGATGAGACTCTGGAGTTTAATTGCTTAGCTAGCTTGTGCACATAGGTTGATTAGATAGCTACTCTGCACTTGGCACGGCCAAAAGAACAGACGTACAGCTGGAATGTACAGCGGCTGCTTATAAGCGCATCTGAGTGTGTGACTGGGGAAAGTGCTGTGACTGCACAAGGCATCCATCAAAGCCAACTAAAGGAAAGATTTTTTGGAAGGCATAGGGATATGGCATGTTAATCCCAACAGGCAGATGCCACCATATGGAGGACCCAGCCAATGATATTTCACAGACACAAAAGGCTAGTGATGCCATTTGGGCTTTGGAGGGGAGCTCTCAGTGCCCACAGCAACTTCTGCTGTCTTTTCTAAGAGCAGCACTTGGAAGTTGGGTGGAGGCTAAAGTGTTGTAGAAGAGGGTCTCGTCTGCCAATGTGTATTTGTTAATGTCTAAACACAAAACAGAACTGCATTTGTGGGGGGAAAAAAACCTGCCACATGAAGTAATGCTAATGTTTAGATGAGTTGAGAATGTGTCGATGCAAAATGTTTTGTGACAGATGCAGAGTCAAGAGTACTACAGTACAATATGCAGCGATGAAACACAAACGCATTAAAGCAAAAAATAACACTACTCTGATCAGGAGGGTGCCTTTCCTGGCTCTCCCTCATCTTTCACTGTTCATTACAAATCACTTCAGCGAACACAACAGCAAATCAGCTGAGCACCGACGACAGCTGGCTTTACATTCGCAACAGCTCTACGTGTCAGGCACCGGATCCTTATTTTTCAGCCTTTCTATCGACTCCGGTAGAGAGGCGTAACGGCTCATTTATGACACCAGCACGTGCAAAAATCACCCGGCGGGGCAATGACAAGGAATTTTTCTTCATTCGCCAAACAACTGTACCCTCCAACAGAGGAAGGAGAAAGAAAGTGGTGACAAAAAGGTGCATTCAAATATCGACAAAGATAAAGTCAGAGGGGAAAAGCAGTGATTATGGGGGTTTGGGTATCAAAGAGCAGCTGGTGACAATGTTTGTCTGGATGACCCAACTGTGCTCCCATATGCTAGACAGATGCCATTATGGTGATCAGTGGCCATAGACACTGGCAGTAGGTATATTCCTGTTTAACTAAAAAGGTAACAGCGTGATGTGTACGATCTGTCTTTATCGACAACAAAACTGCAACATTAACTGATTCCAATAATTAGACTTTTTTAATGCCAAACCAACAGTTTACAATTGTGTCTCATCCACTGAGTTCATCTTGTACATTTAGAAACAAAATATGCATCAACGTCATCGGCTAATTTTTATGCACGCAGGTAACTATGGCGGAAGCCTTGATGGGAGACTGAGGAAGTGTGAGGCTTTTTGTAAGCTGAACGACAGGTGGTGCGGGCCTGGCGGTTTGGCACTGGTTGATTCGTATGACTGGCAGGAAATCTGTGAGAGAGAGAGAGAGAGAGCGCTGGCCCTCGTGCCTCGTCCAGGTGGCGTTCTGGTAAACGTGGTGTGAAAGTGAGCAAGAGCTAGAGTGGCACTTGAACAGGTTGTGTGCGTCTGGTGCGTAGGTGAGCTGCCTGTTTTTCTTAATTTTTAAAGCTTATGAAAGCGATTGTGACTTCAGTGCATAGCACACTAATCGAGGTTTTCAAAGTGTGTATACACCTCCAGTTGTTTCTGTTGAAGCTACCAATCACAAAGCAACAAAGAAATATACAAATATATTCACCACATTCTTCCCAAGGAAGCTGCCACATCAGTCCCTAACCTTTTCATTTCACTGCAATTTTATCTCCTTTAGATTGCACTAAATGCAGAAATCACTGCACAAGACAGTTCATCATCAGAGCATCTATGGGAACATAACAGCTTTTATGTTTGAAGCTCACACTGTTTCAAGTTGAGTGTACTTGGCTAAGAGATTGTCCTAAGAGACGTCTCTCACTCGACATGCCCGTGCATGAATACTGCATGGCAAGCAGAGGGGAGGCCAGGATTTTGGGGAAATCTCTTCTGACTTGTCATCATACAAGTAGTATAATAGGAAGGAGCTTGTCTTCAAGCACTATAACTAACCAAGGAGAGAATACTTGAAGACTTGTGTATACAAGAGGGAATTCCCAAAATCCTAGTGACAAGACTGACATGCACATGCAAAGAAGGGAGAGAAAAAAGTGTTTTGTCAAAATAACACTACTTTGAAAGTCATGTGCATCATCACAATGTGAATGATGCAACAAGATTCTCAAGACAGGAGATTTTCTGGTGCTGGAAAAAAGTTTTCACGTCTTACAATCTACTTTTTTTCTATTATAAAACAAACAATGAGCATTAAGTGCACATTGTGTCACTGCCACCCATTTGAGGAAAACTGGTTTTCATCTAGCTGCCCGCTGACGACCCCCTCCAGCATGTCTGTCGTTGGAGATCAGACAACTCGGTGGAAACTATTATGACAAGCCCACCAGCATGGTTTCAAAGAGTTAAGAGGTCACACTCGTATAAAATGTGCACATAGATGGGCTAGAAAAGAAATTAGTCTCATATAAATACTGAGCAATCTACCAATATTAACAGTTTTACTTTTCCTTTCTTTCCAGTAAAATACTTTTAATCGCCCAGTGCTTCCACACCCCTCCTCTGTCTTTTTGTCACTTGCAGGTGTGTGGGAAGCATGACGGTGTGAATCCGAGTGTGTAGATCTGTCGAATGTGGAATAGTATTTGTGAAGTGGTGTGTGTCAGTTAGGACGCGTCAGAAAGGCCTTCGCAGCGATGGTGTGTGTGTAGTCATTATTGAGGGAGCAGAAAATGTCCATTCAGACCCCATCTCAAACTTTATTTGTAAATTAGGTATTGAGCCATTGGTGGGGAGAAGTCATGCTGTCACACAGTTGTGTAGCTCAGTGGGATATGTGTGCCTGCTTTTTTAAGCTTTGTATTAGGATAAGACTACAGTTAGTGCCTTGAAAACTAAAGCCAACATGCTAAACGTTATTGAATCTGGTGAACGTTTGTTCGACATTCTCAAGATGAAAGATCGCTATAACTTAAAGATTCAATGCAATCTGCTGGCTTCCTGAGACTGATTCTTTTTTTGTTGTGACACTATATAAATAAGCTGAATTGAGTTGAAATTCCCACGAGCAATATAATCCACATCCAAAGTGCTGTGTTCCCAGTACTGTAGCAGTAGATGAGGTGATAGCTGCATAACTGTTTTGATAAATGGAACAAACCATTCCTGCAGGCGTCCTATGAGTGAGCCCCGACTGCTTTCCGGTATGGATTCCCCTCATCCAGAGTCACCGACTCCATTAACACAATTACGCTGTTGTGCTATTTACTACAAAGGGAGGACTGGACTTAAAAAAGCAGCATATGAGACTGTGTAAAGACAAACTTGCAAAAACGACAACTTCGGAACAATAAAAAGAGGAGCTTATCTGTGAACGCAGCCAGAATACAGAGAAATCTGATAAAAATAAAATCAAATTTCCCAGGGGGGCTTCTGGGTAATTAAAGACTCCGGGACTCATCTGTCGCACATTCTCCAAGGAGGGCACCTCACAGCTGTTTTCCTTACAGTCTGCCGTCTGCTGACACACTCAAACACATTGCATTTCAATAAACACCTTACAAAGGTGCTCGTAAACATTGGATAAAATACGAATGCTACTGCTTATCTTAATCTTATCCCTTAGGAACCTGCTGGAAATGAGGTGCGGCCCATACTGCGAATTGGATCCTTGTGACTTATTATAAATGCGCCAGTGAAAAAGTGACAGACGCGTCCATATTTGTAATTGACTTGTGATTAGGACACTGGACATTATTAGCTTGTAACACTAATGAACTTTGCGTGCTAGCAGCAGTGTCAGTTAGTGGAGGTGACTGGACGAGACAGTTAGCACCAAGTGGCCTGCCACAGTTTGAATCAGTCATGTTGCTGGCAGCTGCTGACAGAAAACACTGGTGAAAAGCAGCCGAGCACAACAGATAGCGCTGCTAACCACACAGCCATCTTCCACTTGAGTTGCCATGACAGACTCATTACATCGTAGACAAAGAAATATCAGGTCTGGGTGTGGTTTTATGTAGCTGGTCGAAAATAGCTGCTGCGGGCACTTTCTGTGCACCCAATCAAGCAGAAAGACAATATGTTTAAAGTCTATTTGTAATTCTGTTGAGCCCAGTACCTTTTTTTCATGCTATAAAAGGAAACACACATTGTTTGTGCCTTGTAATTCCACATTATCATTTCAAATAGTAGGAGAGACCCTACAAGGAAAATACAATGCAGTCCCACAGGGCAACTTCAGCTGATACAAGTCGCAAATAATTACACATAACTGCATTTTAAATCACAGCTCATGATGAGGCCACTGCCAGATCTGATCTCAGCTGCTCCCTACTCTAATTCCTGAGGATTATCGCTCATCGTGACATTGCACTGAATGACAAAATGCAAATTAGAACATGCTAAAGCCAAACAATCGTCTTTTCAACTGCGGTCCAGATAACATGCTGCAGGAACAATGTGAATACCAACGTCTTTTGGCAAAAAGAAGAAAGCAGGTGAAGGAAGGAGGAGTGTGTTACAAAACAAATTATGGAATAAAAGCTTTGAAAAATACAAGAGAAAAGTGAGATGAAGAAAGAATGAAGTTTGTGGTGCAAGAGCCTTTTAAAATTGTCTTAGTCTATAGTCACTGTGCCTGAGGAGGGAAAAGCATCTTGCCTTTACTGTTAAAAGGAAATTAATGTTAAATCCCATACTTGTCTTTTTTCTTCAAGAGAATAGAAAGTCAGCTTGTCCCCCAACCCCCCCACCTCAACTCAAGAACAGCAGTTGCCAGCAGGGGCAATCAGACCAAATGACACGGTTGACACTGTTCTAAATCTGGCTGCCTCAGGCAACTATTACTGAGCCGCCGAGCTTTGCTAACAGCTCATTTATGACACCAACATGTTGATTACATGTACCAGTGGCGACCGCTTTACATGGCAACCTAAAGAGGACATCTTTAGATTGCCAGGTACCTTGGGGATCCGTGAAACAACAACAAACACCCACAGGCTGTTAGTCTCCTCGGTGTTACGGATGCAAATAACCTCTCGAGATCTACATCTGCATTTAAAAAGCTTCAACAGTGGAGAAACAAAGAGATGCAGGGAGACGATGCAAGTATTTCAGAGCAATAACCACGTCTAGTTCCAAACTATAACTACCACTGCATCGTCATTTATGACACCAACATGTTGATTACATGTACCAGTGCCCTACATTTGTAAAATGTAAACTACATATTCTTCATGTAGACACAAACGTACGGAGTATATACATTGACTGAAGTTCTGTTTTCGACCTAGTTTCTCTTTTTACAACCTCACTTTAATTCTGTTCTCCTTAAAAGTCAGCAAAAGGCTTAGGATCATCATTTCAACTCGACTTTCCTACTTCTCATAAAATACAGCACGAGGAAGAAATGCACTTGAAAAGGAAATAAACCGCAAATGCATAAATACCCATCCCTGCTCTCACTCTTTTGGGACAATGCCACACTCAAAGACTGGTGTTAACCTTCAGTGCACTTGTGACTATTAATGGCTGCTCAAGTGCCAATGAACATTACAACCCATCTGTTATATAATGCTTTAGAACTTAATGACAGATTACAGTGACCGTGTTTCAATCCGACTGCATGAAGAGCAGAGGAAAAGTCACTTTTACAAGAGGACTGACAGTATGGATGAGTGAAAGAGGGTGTTAGGTTTGCATACTGCACTAGCAAAGGCTAAAAGAGATGAAGAATGAGGCTCTGATCCAGAGAGCAGCTAAAGGTTATATCTTGAAACATTTTTTGGCTGTTGCTCCTGCAGGACAGTATTTTTTGTTGTGGCACCCACAGCAGGTGTCGTGCCGCTCGTGAATCTCTAAGCTGACGCACAACTTGGTAACAAATGAGTCTACCTTCACACCGCTGAGGCAACTATTAAACAGAGTAAAAGCAGTAACGTTAAATCTAAGCATCTGACAACAAATAATAGCTCATCTACACTACTTTATCAATTGTGACTTCATAACGGGGAAATTATTTCAACTCTGTGTTGTAGTTCAGAAAACTTTGACATCTCTAAAAACAGCTTTCAATATAAAAAGGCCACTAAATGGTCAATGATGACAACTAAAATCTATCTGTTGCATTTCAGATAGTATGCAATCTGTTAATAAGGAAGATTGCATCCTCCAGCATGACTATGCAGGAGGATGCAATCTTCCTTATTAACAGATACTATGAATAAGAATTAGATCCGTCTGGTCACACACAAGCTCATTTTACTAAGCAGAAAAACATGGAAATAGGGCTTGAGTGGAATTCACAACAAGAAATTTTGTAGAGCTTTACTTTAACACATACTTGTTGACAACACTGCTGTTTGTTGTGTTTTCTACATATCAAAATACCCGTGAGTGGAGACACAGCTGTTGTATACTGAGCAGGAACCACTGGATTCAACAAAACCTAAATCTGTGTGTGCAAACTATAAGCCTTTTAGATGAATAGCTTGGAGGTTAGAATCGTTGTCCATTTGTGAAGTCAGAAGTGAGATGGTCCCAACAAGTGCGTTCTTCCAAAAATACCAATTTTAGTTATTAACTGTTAACTCTATGGGCACATTTATGTTTCTTCATGCAGACAATTCTTAAATAAAAAGGACTAATAATATTGGGGCTTCTGTGAAGCCGTAACTACAGCAAGGATGAGTATCTTCCTTTATCTTTCATGTACAGAGCAGCTTTGAGTCTGTGGGGGAATTAGCATAATAAGAAAAAAAAAAGCAAATGAGCAAAGCTTCATGGTTTAGCAAAACAGCCATCATCTAAGGCAAATTGTAGAGGTGTTTAAATGTATATTGAGTGTGACTGTGGAATGACAAGGGAGAAGACGGATTATGTCATTACTGCCAAAAAGTTCCTATTACAAAGACTGCAAAACATATTTTCTTTCATCTTCCCAAAAAATAAATTCTCTATGAAACCTGTGATGGAACAAGTACATCTGTGTTGGTGCTTTTCCAACTATAGCAGCAAAATGGTGAGACAAACTTTTGTGAAGTTTCCACAGAAGGGACACGCTGTAATCGTGACTTCAAGTGCTCACGAAAAGTTGAAACATTCTTGCCTGTACTCTGCAGATCGCTGCATTTGTACAGAACGTTTTAACCATAAAGACAATTAAATAGAAGAGCACCATTTCCTGACAACAACCACTTTTATAACATCAGCATTTCACACCCATTTATCTTCTTTATAACACAGTGGAGCTCATTTCTTGGTGTACATTAGCACAAATAAGCAGGAATGGATATCAAATTTCTGATTAAAAACAGCTCGACTTTGGGACAATTTCATTTGTTGCTTGTAAATAACGGAGACTGAGACGGATGATAC
>JAVKLF010000053.1:6459713-6470687 GCA_034783495.1 Millerichthys robustus
CTGGTTTGTTATTAACACCTAAAATTATTTATGCTGGTGGAGAACAAGAAAATATGAATAATGATGCTGTTTTCCCACAGATATCTTTGCTGAGACAGGCAGACAGCTGCCAACTAATAGCACGAGAAACATTCATTTGCATGTCAAACTTAGAGGAAAAATGCTAATAGATGTTGTGGAAAGGGAACGCTGGGAACTCTGATTCTGGGCGGTCAGGGTGGAGGTGTCCACACACCTCATTGGACACCCACTGCTATAGTGATTGCTGGTGCTGGTGATTGCACATTCACACCTTAAGCCTTTTCAAACTCGTAGTATTTTCTGTTAACATACGAGCTACTGAATCTGTCAACCTCATGTCTGATTGAGCACCCTGGTGATTTTTCTGTAAAACTGACCTACCATCTGATCTGCTTTTAAGAAAAAGCCATTATTAGATAGTTTTACTATCCACATTTACTCTAATATTTATTAGCAGCAGCATTTATTGTTCCTCAATTAAGCCCAAACTTGTGGCAATAATGGAGCTATGTGACGATAGGAGCTACACCTTTAGAATAAACTAGAATAATAAATGTTACAAAAAATCTGGACAGGTCGCAATTCCATCAGAGGGACACAGAGACAAATGAGACAGGCATTCACTCTCTCACTCACACCCAGGGACAATTTAGAGTTACCAATTAGCCTGACAGTCATGTTTTGGTCCTACCTTGAAAATGTACCATGTGATAATGTGAAGTCTCACAAGATGCATTAGCGCTAAGAGACTGTGTTAAAGATGACTCTGAGCTACTATCATACCAAAAGTAGCTTAATCTCTGTAAGAAGGTGTTATGTGTCTCATGTATAAATAACCAGCGTTTTAGCTGCAGTTATGGTAGAACAAGGATTATAAACTTTACATGCTGCAGATAAACAGAAAGGAATGGTCAACCATTTGGGGCAAAATAACAGACATACAGAATACCAGTGAAATCTTGAAATTATAGGAAAATTAAACACGAGGAAGGAAGTGCCGACAGTGCACACTGCATTACAGAGGCAGATTCCTATTCAACACTGGCATAAAGACAAGCAAATATCTGCCTGCAGAAGGGGTAAACCGTGTCAAGCATGAGTGCTCATTTTGTATTGAGGCAGGAGCCAAAGAGATGATTCAAAAAGCAGCCAAACCATCGAGTGTGCCCGATGTTAGCCAAATTCTTTTTGTCTTCGTCTCTTTATCCTTCTTTTTCTCCATCTCTCTTGTTCTGTAATTTGTTTATACATCATAATGGCTGCAGCTGTTTCTAAATCATATATGATTACATTTTAAATGCCCAGCATGTAGCGTAGGACTGATTAGGTTTTTTTTTTTTAAAAAGGAAAATAATTGACAATGTTTGAAAGAAGATGAGAGGATGACAGTAGTTTTGCAGCTTGGTTATGATCATTTAAGATCATCTTGTAGCACACTGTGTGTAAGCTGAGTCAAGCAATGGAGGGGAGCAGGGGACAAAATGCCAATGAAAACAGTGATTCAAGTGCCCTTTCAGCAGGCATCCCAAGGCTCTAGTGATTTCTATTAAGCTGTTTACAAAAGCCATTAAACCACAGAAGGATAAATAATCACCATTTGACGGAAGCACTGAGCGAGAGAGCAATGGTTGCTTCCAAAGGATTCCAATTTGCAGGTGTTTGCAAGAATTAATTAATTAGGACTCAAACTTACGGCAAGACCGTATGTCATATAAGACATCCAGAATCGTAAAACAAAATACAGTTGACTTTATTATTATTATTTTGCCGTTTCAAGGAAATGGAGCGGGTATAGTATATACTACTATATAGTAGTTCAATTTATGAATAATGGGTTAACTTGTTGGTTTTGGACTGTGAGAGGAAATAAGAACACCTGGGGGAAACCCACACAAATGAGGACACCATACAAACTCCACACAAAAAGACCCCAGGCTCAACACAGGAATTCAGGACCTTCTTGTTGTGAGGCATCAGTGCTTACCACTTAGCTGCTGATCTATGTGCTTAAAGTCACCTGTAACTTTGGAGTGTTACATGTGCATGAGGTCTTTGTACTCTGGCGTAAAGCAAAGTCATTGTTAGGTTATTTAGGTAAAGTTTTGAAGACAAAAAACAGCACGTATATTCACTTTTGACGACTGCTGCTTGACAAGTCTGAACCCACAAAAATAAATCTTGTTGTTCACATGGTTACATGGCTCTACAACAAAAAACAGGAATAAATTGAGGTGTTACAAAAAATAAAATGAAAAAGACCATTTCCATCTTTTCCTGGGTGATGTTGCTGCCATCTGTCAAGCACTGAAGAGGATTTCTTAAAAAAAAAAACAAATGATTCTACTACTTGACATATTTAGCTCTACTCCTACTAGGAAAGTGATATGGATTGCATCTCATGTGAAATCCCCCACTACTACCAATTACTCTCCACTTTTTTCTTGCCAGCAGTCTGATGCCTTCTACAGCAAATTATTGTTTCTATAATTGGAAAAGCTATCACAGAAAAATTTTAAGAACAAAAAGGCAACTGTGTTTCTGTTTTTGCTCGTCTTTTCTGCTCCTTTTTCTGACACCTGTTCAGATTCATTAAAGATAATGCCCTAAAATTTGACTGTAAGGAGTCCAAAAGTACACAAAAGATGTCCTCACATTTGCTAAATGTGCTTATAAGTGCACACTTTTACCCAATTTTGAACAGAACCTTATTTGGACATGTAAAGTGGGCCACCGTTGTGAAAAATGTCCTTCAGCTATTCTGCTTCAGGAAATGGATTCAAATGCTGACAGTCTAAATCGAGCTGGCGGGAGTTGTTCAGAATGGGAAATGAGACGCTCATTTTCCATCTGAAATCCAAAGCATTCCACCTGAAACAGACATGTGAGCTGACCTTTTAGAAGCAGAGTTGCATATCTGATTAGATAATGAAGGATTTGGGGAGAGGCAAATCATCTAAACAAGACCTGACCTATTATTGTATCTTCTGCAGTGACAATAAGCTGGAAAAGTACAAAACAGCAGCATCTATTGCCCATCAATTCCAGCTATCATTTACCTTCTTAGTTACTGTACCTTACTGAGAGACAATATGGTAGGCTTTTTCCTTACCAATAAATTCAAATTGCACTGAATATAAACTGAAATCCATCCATCCTTTTTCTGTTACCCGCTTCTTAAACAGAAATTTGATGCACATTTAGAAGAAGAAAAAAACAATTTTTGCTTGAATTTGATGATTACTAGGACGACAGAATAGCAGTTAAAGCCATTCTCTTTTAATTTGATGGGATCATTAAACTGTTCACCATAATCATTACAACAATTGCCACATTTAGGATTTCTTTTGTCTTTACCCTAAACTATGGGTTCATTTATTTCCACTGTACAATTAGTTCATTTATTTCTTTGTTTAGACTATTTAGCTGACAACTCTGATGATTAACAAAATATACTTTGAAGGTTTTTGAGGGAAAAATAGACATCAGTGAAGAGTAAAATATCTTGACCCCTGGCTGACCTACAGTAACTTCATACCAATTTCTCCACTCAAAACTATTGAAACCAAAATATTTTTAATTAGTTGAACAATAAAGAAAAGCAACGCTTGCTGACAGCCTTATGAAAACTATTTTAACTGAGCATCCTTCCAGTTTTATTAAGAGCTAGTCTATAAACTAATAATTTTGCTGTCTGAACTTGAGATCCAATTAGGAACCCATCATCTTCTTTATTCTGAAATGTATTAATTCTTGTCCTTATCCTGAATTCAGCACAATAAATGCGGAACAAAAGAAAAGGCCACTATAAATTCATCTCGCAGTACCAATGAAAACAAAGCTATAAAAAAGTTAAATTGAAGCATGCCACATAAATGCAATAAAACTCAATTTTCCAAAGACAAAAGACAGCTTAAATTCAAGTCCCTGTAGAAAAGGAAAGGCTTTCTGTCTGCTCTGCTCTATCAATAGCTGGGTCCAGCATCATTAGGTGACGAACAGCTGCTGTGTGTAAAAGGTAGAGGAAGTGTGAATAATGTGGATGTGGTGGCACTTGGTTGGAGGAAAGTGGGGGGTGTGTGGGCTGTAGGGAGGAGGGGGCAACTCCACTAATGTGTCTGTATAGGTGCCAGGAAACAAGCACCAGACAGGATGTACTGCCAGCTGCCTTCAGCTGAGGCTTGGTTTGTGCAAGAAAAAGCATGTTTGTTGGTCAGGGTCACATCTTGTCATGCAGTTCTAAGGAGGTGAAAACTGAGTGGGGACCAAAGCAGAGGGTGGGGAGGTTGATAAAAAAACAGACATCCCCAAGGGACTCATCCCCAGGATTGGAATCTCTTAAAGTAATGTCTGAATGTTGGACGTAAGCATTGGCATTACATTTTGTTGAAATCATCCTACATTTTTGAAACCAGAAACTATAGTCTGTATGAAGCATGACTTAAACCACTAAGACTTTTGGGCCAACTATATTCAGAAGACAGCATCAATAGAGCATTTTAGGAAAGACTTTTGCCACTTGCACTTTGCAACTTTACCATTCATTGCGTTATTTTCTCTTGTTTCTTGTAAAATGAATTCAGCTCACACCAGAAAAAAACCCAACACATTCTTGGTAACCTAGAATAAAATACTGAGTTCTCGGGTTATTTTTATGACTCTTAAAATAAGGTTTTTGTGCATTGAATCTTGTTAATGGGATTTTTGAGTTCTGGCTGGTGTCTGTGTCGTAAAATCTATTAATGGCCATACTGAAAATAATATTTTAAAAAAATAACAGTAACATAAAAATCTAAAAGACTGTACATCATAAGAAATGACCATGCTAATGTTTACAAAAGTGATTTGATAGTTACTTTTGTAAAACTTTCAACCAATTCTCACTTTCATTATCTTATCTCTCCAACTTTATACAGCACTCGACACTTTCTTTCATGTGCTTAAAGTGAACTCATGTCTTCTAGCGACCAAGGTCATACAGATCTGTGCAGGTCCCCCTCTGACAGTAATTACATATAGCCTATAGAGAGTAACAACATGCACAAAAAAAACTGCAGGGTAACAAAAACAACCACTACTAAGGAGCACTGAGGTATATGAAAGCGTGTGGGGGGCTTGGCAGGGTGAGACAAAAGATAAATGGATACAAAAACAGATAAAACTTTAAATAAATTGAGGATTAAATACCAAAATCCCTCAAGCCTCTTGATGACTAGGAAAAACCTTTCCTAACGTAAAATTAATAACTCAACAAGCTTGTGTGATTTTAAGAAAAAAAGAAAAAACACTTGCCAGTAATTAAATTGGGAAAAATGGGTAAAACACAGTAGATAAGGGACCCCCAGAGGGGAAAAACGCCGCATTTTAACAGTGTTTGACTTGTTGAGAAAACAACAGTGAAAAGGGACATTTTCAGGCCCTGTGTATGGTTTTAAAATGCAGGAACAATCATAAAAGGCTTTTCTATGACCACCAGTCAAACCACAAAAACGCATCCAAGCATATTGCACAGATGCAACTCTCACAGGGGTAATGGTCTGGAAACTTCCTCTAAATATTAATGCCTGTGTGTTTTTCTGTTCTTCCAAGTCTTCTCTGTTATACTTTACTGTACTTCCTGTGAGGTGGTGTGTGTATTTGTTAACTACTACTGTAAAAAATACACATTCAGCATACAACAATAGCAGCTGGAACAGTGTCTTTTATGCTGCATAAAAAGATTAACAAGTAAAATACACTTTAAATGCACATAAGTGACTCTGTTTTGCTTTTGCACATAATTAATCCTTTTTTTTCTTGGGAAATAAGGTTATTTCCATGTCCTAAGTACTTTTCACATGATTGAGGCCAACCATCAGAAACTGGGAGAGAGCCAACTGTTTCAAATGTTTTGGATCATTAACAAATATCTGAGGCACTCACTTACACAATTATATAAATTAGCATACATTAGCTGTAATCACAAAAGCACTTCAGAGATTCAGCCCCATGCTTCTGAGCTTATCTAAGTATATACGTTTCTTCACTTAGAAATTTTGAGGGGTGGGGGTAGGGCCATGTAATGACATTTTAAAGAACTCAGCTTGTGTGATTTTTCTAGCGCCAACGCTTTGATGTTCCCTTCAAGAAGCTGGGATGACTTAAAGTAACTATGAGGGTGAGTCTGTAAAAATGAAAGGAAGCAAGGAAAAAAAAGGAGGTGGAGGAGAGCAAGGGGGGCAAATAAACCTGAGTGAGGGGCAAAGGGGCTGAGGAATGACCAGGTTCTGCTTTCTTGCTGAGAGTAATACTTTAAAGAAAAATATAAATTAAAACAAAATACCCAAAAGCCTCTTATAGAAAGAAGAACACCAGCCAAAGAAGAAAATACAGTAAGTAAAAAGGCCCCAGCATTGCTAGGTCTTCTAAAATAAAAGTTCTTTATGAGAAGAGATTAAATAACTCATAGCTCTCTTGTCAAGACACACTAGGCTGAGAGCAGCAATATAAAAAAAATGCTGTTTGTGTACAATAGCTTTACATGCAACGCTTTCATAAAACAAAAAAGCTGTACATGTTTAGCATCTTGCCATTTTTCCTGTCTTTTACAGATCTAAAAACTTGAAAGACGTTCATAAACTACCATAACCCCAAAAACCTGCTTTGATTAGCGCTTTCCTGTTTCTGAAGTATACCAGGTTTCACAAAAGACCCCAAACTCCTACCTTCAACATTTTTCAGTTTCACATTTTCCAAACTAGCCATAAATACTGAAGCTATTAATCCTGATTCCTCATAGTGCCACATCCTGCCCATTTCTGTTTCTTGACAGACACGTGATTTTATCAACGATAAAGTTGTCTGTCACTCAATGCCTGAGTGTCAGATTGTTGTCACTCATGAAGTTATCCTGGTTGTAAAAGGGAATGAGTTAGATCACCTTTTTCACATTTTTCCAAAGAGCAAGAATTTGGTTGCATAGTTTGATAAACCAACCAATGGAGTATGAAGGAAAATAATTTAAAATTTACACAGCAATTTCAACCATATATTAGAAGTCTGATTTGATATCTCCATGCATTCTCTGTCAACTTCAGTCTTTATCAGAGAGTTCGGCTTTGAAGTTGCTTTCAGTGAAGTGGTTTTATCTTTAACTGAAAAACTCATTTATAGAACAGGAGAGTTCAATATGTGTGCATGATGTGTTTGTCCTTCTGCAGCTGTCACAAATACATGTTTGCACTTATACAACTGACAGTCTCAAGGTACCTGTCTCTACATCTTGGGCGTAGAAGTGCAGGGTGTCACAGATTTCAGTGACATATACTGGTCTGTAGTTGGTCACGCGTTCCTTCTCTTCTGACACGTGCACAACCTCCTCCACTGGCTTCTCTTCATAGTTGGCCCAGATCTGCAACAAAAGACAGGTCAGTGACTACAAGCAAAGCAACAGCTATGCTCAGATAAAACCTTGCAATTATTTGCTACACAAAATGACTCAAACTGGTTATGTGTTGAAACACTGATGTCTTCGTTTATGATTTAATATTTTTTTGTGCCCAAGGCATTTTAATTATTTGATGATGGTGCACATCAGGTATTATAATTATAAAAGCAGCCACAGCCGGAGACAACTGGAACAACTTTCTGAAATGCCACAATAATGCCGTCCTTCACTTCCTCGTGGGGCTATTTGACTATTGAAACTTCCACTGGAACTATATTAAATAAGGTTAAATTAGAGTTTTGGATCGTAGGATTGGTGATATGACAAACTACATAAACTATAATCATTGAGCTTCTTTCACAAGCGCAGCAGTTCAAGTTTATCTGTGCATAAGCAAGTTGCATCATTTTTAAGCTGCATCAAGGTTAGTTCTGTCTCTCCTCCCTAGGAAAAACAGAGGGCAGGAGGCTCATTAGGGAGAAGCGCTTTGCCTTGGGCCACGTATCAAACAGTGTGGACATCTGTAGGTGTGTGCGTGAGTGAGTTCGCAGAGTGCAAGGTGTGCTGCACACAGAGTGGGTGGTTATTAAGACAGAATGCTGCGTGTTTGTGTACAACTTCAATAGCGTAATATTATGAAGCACATGCAGAAACAGAAGATGGTCAGGATGAAAGGAAGCTAATCAACTCCCTGAGGATGAATGATTGTAGAACAGGAGGTGTGGCTGAGTGGGGAACTCAAAAGTGCAACTGTGCTTCATGTTCCAACTTTCTGTAAAGCCAAAGCAACACAGCTTTACTGTTTGTTTATGCTGCCTATACAGGGTGGCTTTAAAAAGAAGAAAAAGGTCAAAAAAGAGTGATTTATTTAGTTACTGGTACATAATTATTTTTACAACTCAGTAAAACTGACCAAATTGGTTCAGATCAGTCATTTCACTGCATGGTTTTCTCATGTTAATTTGAATAAGTAGCATACCATTGTCCTTTTTACATCCGTTGTCACGTTTTTCCACTGTATGCTAGCTCATTTGTTCTTTTAAAATCGCTTAATATAACAAATTCATTGATGCATTTATGAGCAAATAGCATTTAGAAAAAAAACTGTAAGAAAAAAAAGTTATAGCCATAAGAAGTAAAAATAAATACCCAAAACAAGAAACCTTGTCTGCTTTTGTATAGGCTAGCCATCTTCTAATAGGAAAATTACATTATGAATTGAATTAATTCCAAAACTGCAACAAAAAAATTAAAGAGCTGTAGAAAAGGGGCAAAGCAGGACAGGAAGACAAAGTACACAGGTAAAAATTCGGGGAATTGAGGGCAAGCAAGGTTAATGAAGAGCAAAAACACAGCTACGCTTCGCAAAGCCCAAGATCAACCAGGATTTTATTTCTGCAGCATTAGACAGGTGTGTGTAATATTAGCATAACAAACATATACACCCGTAAGCACACACGATAAGCACACTTACAAATCCGGGAACACACAACATTGGGTAATAAACATGCTTCCCACATTGCAACTAAGCTGACATGACTCGGCTTTTAATCAAACCTGCAGCACCAATTAGGGATGACAAAGATTAGGTGTCACCATTCATTAGCCTGGTGGCCATCACTGCGGCACTTCTAAAGTGGTAGCGTTTGTGTGGACTTTTGCCTGAACGCATTGTACAGCCGCAAGGGCATATTGCTGTCAAGGCTGTGAGGCAAGTAGGCAACTTTAACCACAAAAAAAAATAAAAAAAACCTTGTCGATAAAACAAACTTCTCCTTCTGCCACTTAAAGTTTTTCTCCTAACAATAAAAAAAGTGTTTCTTTAAATCTGGGGTGTCCAATCCTGGTTTTTGAGGGCCACTAGCCTTTATGTTTTAGAGGTTTCTCTACTCCAACCCACTTGATAGGAATGAATGAATGAATGAATAGCAGATTGCTGCAGAAATTGAAGAGGTCATTCAGTCACTGAATCAGGTGTGTTGGAGGAGGGAGACATGTGAAATATGCAGGACAGTGGCCCTTAAGAACCAGGATAGGACATCCCTGAATTAAATGTGCCACCAAATACATTAGAGTATTTTCAGAGTATCAGGTGTCACAGGCAAAACAGTACTCAAAGTTTGTATTTTTTGCACATCTTATGCTTAGACAGGTTCTGCAACAAGTTTCATGTAAAAAAAAACCCAAAAAACAAACAAAAACAAAACATCTTATATTTGGAAAAAAGCATTTGGACAGCAAAAAGACTGCTGATTAGAAGAATGCAAGATGTAAATTTGCTTTGCAGGGGGTCTTAGTGCACCATTAGAGACATTGGAGCCCTTCATCTCTTGTTAAAGCACAAAGTCACGCACACATTCACATTGTGCCCTGGGCTGATGACCTTCTGTGAGCAACCAACCATCCTGTTTGTTCCACTTGAATGCAGGTATGTGGCTGCTGCTGCTCCGCAACTGTAGCCACACAGCTGCTAGAGACAATGAGAGGATAAAAGTTGGGCAGAGCAAAGAGAGTGAGAAGTGTATGGGAATAACCGACAGGCAATTAAGCTCCAGTTGAAAGGACAACAAGTCCTAATAATAGCGAACAAGCTGACCTTCACAACAGTAGAACACACTTACACCCAAGTGAGTGACAAGTGAATCCAACAGAGTAATGTGATGACGGGGAAAAGGTTTCTCTTAGGCTGTACAGTCACTGACAGTACAATGATCAGAATTACAAAATTAAGTTTTAAAAAAGTGCTTACAAGTGTTTGCCTGAAGTGGAATCTGTTCCCATTTTATCATTTTCAACTAATTTCTTTGGACTTTTTTCTTATATACACCAACATTATCTCATTGACTTGATTTTGTAGTTATACTACGTGTACCACCGAACCTGAAATAAAAATGGTTCAGATGTGTTTTCACATGTAAAAATCTAAGCTCTGACCCTAGCAGCTGCAATTAAATGTTTTTTTTTGTATTTATTTTTGTTTGTATTGCAGTCTTTATAAGATGTCCATAAAAAACATTTCACACAAAAATTGTGTTAAGCCTTTCTTTGACAGCCTAGCGCACAAGAAAATGTACTAACTTAAATCTAGCTCTTTAAAAACAAGCAAAGCACTGCTTAGATATTTATTGAGATCTGCTGATTGTATTAGTGACTAAATGTTTTATTTAGTTTGAAGAGCATAAAATACCCTGGATAACCAGAGATGTTACATAAAAAATTCACACGTTTGATCACAGGTGGATGAATCAACAGACAGATGGAAGCCTGAACATAGACTGTGCCAAAAAAAAAAAATGAGGGGCTTAGTTGAAAACTGATTAAGTGTAACAGTGACTGAGGGATAAACACATTGACTGCACACTCCTGCAGCAACTTGTGGCCTTCTGTCTAAAAGGGTTTCATTTTAGTACTCATCTTTTTAGGGCAGCTGTTTCAAAGGGTTTTGCATCCTTTAAATGAAAAGCTTTAGCCATACAGTAAATGTTCGAGCAAGAGGCAAGTTTGCGCAGCTAGCATAATCGAGAAAAATC
>JAVKLF010000053.1:6491566-6503937 GCA_034783495.1 Millerichthys robustus
TATTAGCTGTTGTGATGACCTGGAAAACTGAGAATTTGCACAGGCACATAAGGCACATAAGCATGTTTAACAGAATGGAAGGGTCATACTTCTTTCCCCCCACTTTTTTATTCTGCTGAACACGAGGAATCCCTGGGTATGAAATGTCTAAATGGGTTAGTATGTTACTGTGGTCAAATAGTGAGAGGAAAAGGTTCAGTTGGTTTCAAAAAAATCTATAAATATAAATTACCAAAAGAAAAACCTGAGGGAAGAACAGGGAAAAAGAAGGGAAAAAAATTGAATGAGTAATACACTATCGATTCCTTAATGGCAAAGATCAGAAATCAGGCTGGGATGTAAATAGCGTGTTAATGGGGCCTGTAATTAAAAAACAAATAAATAAAAAAAGATTATATTTATATATACACACACACAATTGCAGTTAGAAGTAAAAAAAAAAGCTTTAAAAAAAGTAAAATTTAAAGAGGGCAAACAGCTGACCAATAAACAAAAAGAAAATGGAGAAATGATCAAATTATAACAAATTGTGAGCAATGTATTTGTTGTTTTTAATTTGCTAATATGAAAGAACTTATTTTTATACTATGATAAATTAGAGTTTCCTTTATCACGGTTTCCACACCTTTTCACACACAAAACTACAAAAAGGGTTTTGTTTCAACTAGGGGTCTGGAAGAGAGAAAGCATACCAAACAATTATTCAGTAATACCATGCAAGCCTAAGGGTTCAGGTTATTGACTGTGCTTACTTTGCAACCTGAGGTACAGATAAACTGCAGACAAATAAAAAAAAACTCTGCGGGCACATTACCAACTGAACTCCAGAGCCAGTAAAATGCTTGTTGGGATAAAAAAAAAAATCTAAAAAGACTGCGCAATAGATGGTAATTAAAAAAAGAATGGTAAGTAAAAGATCTGCTCTAAACAGCTGTTTAAATAAAGTAATAGGAATAATAATAAAGGTTGCCACAGTACAAGAACAAACAGCACAAAATGTAGAACAAAATGTGTTGGACAGTGACAATTGGCCTCACCTTGGCAGGATTGCTCACTTCAGAGCTCAAGTGTGTTTCAATCTGCTGTGTAAACAATTTGGTGGCAAAAGCTCAGGGTTCACCGCAGCAACTCTACTACCTCGCATGACCAGTATGGGCATTAAAAGCTGTAGTTGTATCACAGGAAAATAAATAGTTACTGCCATTACAACAAATTAACTAGTGTACCTCATAACATTCTAGATCAAACTGTTTACCCTGACCAGCCGCATTGAGCTCATCAACTCTGAAAATAAGCAATTGGGATTTCTAGATGCTTAAAAGTAAAAAGATCTACTCCACTATCATTTCCTACAATTTGGCTTTGCAGTCAAGCTTGTATTTGGGAAAGAAAGGGTGTATTCTACAGAATCAACAGACAATACTTCCTTTTCTGAGGTTCTCCAAACAAAATATCAAAGAGATACTGTATTAGGACACATTTGTGTGCATCTGCCTTTGAGAAGACTCTCCCAGGGTGATCAATGTGACTCAGAGTGTGCCATGCATCACTGTCAGTAGCAGGCTGCTGTCTGCCGAGGAGCAGACTGGGAAAATTCAAACAGCTTTTCAAATGGCAAGAGCCATTAATGGTCAGGTAAGCAAGCAGGATTCCCATCATTAAACTTACCTGATCCCCATTAATGAGATTTTCTTTCATCAATAGATAACTGATGTTGCCCTTCATCAAGATTTAAGAAAAGCAGGCGAGCAAGTGCAAGTTTGTGGCAATGGTTAAAGGAGAGGAAAATATTCTGCCCCAAGACACATCAGCATGATCAGTCAACCACTCCTTCAATTACCAGCAGAGCTAACCAAAGCCAGGTAGTGAAAATCAGCCGCAGCTAGAAGTCATTTATACAAAATAATGGCAGAAATTAGGAAAATAATGTTAATTCTGAAAAAGAATTAGGAAAACCCTGAACAAAAACAAAATCTTTAAAACCTTCTCAGATAATGATTCAAAAAATGTGGACAAAGAAAACAGACAACCACAGAGGGTCTAGCAGATTTGACTCCTATTCTGCCCTCAGAATGACCCACAGTAAGCTACCAAACAATAGCAATAAATTATGAAAAAAGTTTTGGCTGACTGCACTGTGCATTTTAAGTGGGCAAATTCTAAAAGAAAGTTGTCCCTTTTGCAGGTAGAGTACCATTAAAAAAAAGAAGGGCTATTATTTTATTGCGAACTATCTTTCAAAACTTATGGACTGTCTTTTAACATGTGGGAGATGTATCCATTAAATTCTCTGTTTCCTCACAACTTTTGGTGGCCGAGCCTTTTATATCAGGTCTGTCTGCTACAGCTAATCCGTCCAGTTTCCAAGTCAGGTTCACAGAAAAACTGCCCATCAGCACAGCATAATTTCTTGGTCTGAAACTGTACTTTCTCTTAAATCCAAATGCCTTGGTCATTCCAGGCTCAGAATTCTCAGGTTGAAGCTTTTCGGGAGACAGAACAGTGGTGGTGCAGTGATGTTACCTTTCAACTCTGATAACTTTTAACCATTTTTTTCCTGAATGAGTTGGGTAAAATAAGTGATGCCAACTCCCTCCTTGGCTGTATTTCGACAGAACTAAAAAATAGGCTTGGTGTCCAATATAAATCTGGTTGTCTCACTTGAGTGCGTTCCATTCTTGATGTCATAGCCCATATACAGAAATGATGCCTTTTCCAACCACAAGCTTGAAAACTCACAAATTTCTTTTTAAAAACAATTTTGTGTTACTTTTCAACATTTGCCACAGAACATAATGTTTATTTTAGTCTTTATCATATTTTGCCCACTGTTACAGCCTCCTATCCAATCACGTTACAAGAAGCCTTCTAGTCTACTGATCACTCAATACGTTAATTTCTACATGCATCTAATGTTATGAGGCTGTAACAAAAGAAATGCCATATTACAGTATACACATCAGAAAACAATTTTTTTCAGTGAATGTATAAAGATAAAAATTGCACAAGTCAGCAAACCTAATCATGCTAAACATGTAGTTAAATTGGTTTATAGATTCTTTATTACCCAGATAGGAAAGAAGCACAGGTCTGCAAGCACAATATGTAGCTGACAATACATATGGCTGTGCACTGGCCTCAACGTCCTGGTTATTGAAATCAATAACAGCAATAACTACAATCTATTTCATTTTTAAGAGCGGGATGACATGCCATGCCAGTCAATGACTATTGAGCTACATTTGCATTTTTGCTAATATGATACAATATGTTCATTAACTGAATGTTGTAAGGGTGCAGGTGGGAAAACACAAATTGAACTTGGTAAATTGAGTGTTTGTTAAAACCAGGTCACACAGCAATGTGAGAACAATTACTTTAAAACAGTTTCAGATGATTTCAAGATAAACAGATATACATTTGGTTTCCAATAACCTAATTACATAAAGGGTAGTAAAACAGCTAAAATTCTTGATTATCCACTTATCCAAGGTGGTTTTAATTTTTTCTCCATTTAGTTTCAAGAGATACATTGTGTTCTGGATACAGATATTTAACTTCCTAAAGGCCCTAGGGGTGCTGTAAACCCATGAGAAGAGGTAAGAGTCCAGCTCTTCAAATTGCTGCCTGAAGCAGTAAAAGCTTGGTGGGAACAGTCAAGCTACATTGAGCACATCTAGAAGAGGTCAAAATTATTGGAGGGGGCATTAAGCTACATTGCCTTGCAAAATGACAGCACTGCTATCAAACAGATCCATTTACACCTCTGAGTGCAGAACCAATGGAGTTTGGTCATTATTTTGCAATCAACAAGGAGCACAGCAACAAAGACACAAGGGCAGTAGAAATGAAAGTGGCATGTTTTAACAACTGATTTTGAGCGCTGATGAAATAGAAGATAACACATTCTGCAAATGAAGAGATTATCATCTAAATGTAAGCAGTGGTCACCTTTTATTCCCACAGATGAACAGCACAATGCACAAGTGGCCAAATCTTTTTGTTTGAAAAACATCTATATAAATAAGAATGTAAAATACACTTGGCTTCCCCACCATTTTGTTTTAATATCAATGACATTTTGCCAGGATGTAAAACTTAAAGTAAAATTACTGTACTAATATAGAAGCGAGTGCATTCCAAATTCAATTTATTTTCAACTAATTCACTTTTACAAATAAACAGCAGCAGCTTCAATAATATCTAAATTGATAAGCATGATGCAGCGTACATTAATATTTAACAACCTATACCGTTTATCATCAACAACAAAGCTTTCTTATGACCAGAGGCAGTGGCAAGTAAAAACAAAAGATGCACTGTTCTGCCATTAGAACTAGTTAGTGCTTTAGTAATGAAAAAAAAAATCATAATTCCTATAACCACTACAAAAGAATGGCAGTTAACTGTTTGGCCCTTATGACATTTTTTATATGCAAGTAATAATGAAGTAAATATATTTGATCTTTACACATTTTTATGCGTACAAAATGACTTCAATTGGATGTATAGGGAAAGTAAAAAAAACTGCCCAGCACTGTGAAAAAAACATTTTTACCTTCTCTAGAACTGCAGCAACATTATTAGGGCTCAATGACCTCAGGGAGATGAGATGGCAAGCAAATGCAAGCCAGGCCACGGGACAATCATCATTTGTCTCCACCTTCCTTTCTATCTGCTTCCACCAGTTGACATGCCAAATGGCATCGCCAGCTTGCGTCACTCAAAAAGCCATTTCTGTCCTCTCAGAGCCTAGCTGTGCTGACAAAATGCGACAATGAAAGAAATGGGGGGAAAAAGAGCAGACAAATGCATTTTTTCCAACAAGGTTTTTTGTCAGTACGGGATTCTTGTCAAAACTAGATGCAGTGCTGAGCCGCAAGGCTAGCTGGAGAGTTTTAGGTAGAGGTTGAAGTTTGAGTGTTAGACAAGTGGTGATGTTGAGCTTCTGAAGAGCTACTTCATGTTGCTGTAAAACAGCAGTACAGAAAAGTGTTGCCATAGCTAGCTGGAGGCTGCCAAGGGTCTGTCAGACACATCCATTTAGCTGCATTTATTCTAGATGCATACCTAATTTGTTAAAGGATAACAAAAGAACAAGGCTGACTTAAAATGAAAAATTATGCTTAAGACGTGTCCGCTGAGGGAAGACACAAAGCCAGCTAATATCAATTGCTCATGCCAACAGGTAGAGATTATATAATAGAAGATGTGTTGACCCTATTCAGAGGCATACAGGGTAAAAACCTCTCGAGACAAATCACTATATCGTCATGCTTCACTTTTGGCAGTCTAATTTTACACTGCCTCACATTCAATCAGGTTTAAATGACCAGCGATGATCAACAAATGAGATAGGGGGTCTGAGGTGGGTGCCGTGTGATTGTGCGAAACAAGGTTGGAGGGGGTGACTGATGGAATTAAATCACTGCCTCTAAAAACCATGCAGTTAGTTTGTCACTGGACTACAAATGAATATGTGTTGGCCAATTTAATTTCTTTTTTAATTTTCTTTATTCAAAAGCACATTTCGACCAGGTTAACTTCTATGCCAGTTTTTCATCTGAGCAGTGTGTGCCAAATGAAGGAAACTAAATATAGCCTAGAACCAGTTATTAATCAAGAGATGCAATAGTTATTTATTAGTTTATTATTTGTATTCCTTTTGTCCATGGACAATACATACAAGATGTAATTCACGTACATGAGGACCATCGCTCATTCGAAATTTACATGCACAAAACAGAAGATTGAGTCAGTCACAAGGTTATGTGAACAAAACCTTTAATATAATAAGTATATAATATGCATATAATAAGTGGTGTTTTTTTCACTTTGTTATTTTAACATGTA
This sequence comes from Millerichthys robustus, assembly GCA_034783495.1. Classification (NCBI taxonomy): domain Eukaryota; kingdom Metazoa; phylum Chordata; class Actinopteri; order Cyprinodontiformes; family Rivulidae; genus Millerichthys; species Millerichthys robustus. The sequence goes on from JAVKLF010000053.1 coordinate 6,497,420, forward strand.
TTAATAATAATACAATTCATTTATAGTGCCTTTCTAAATATTCAAGGTCACCTTACATTTCAAGTGCTAAACTTATTTTTAGGAAAACAGAAACAAGCCAGTATCTAATTGTACTTAACTTGATCACAAAAAGGACTTTGAAAAATAGACGTTATGCATCAAATAGAATCTTCAATAAATGCTGAAAAGAAATGTACCACCTATTGCTTCATGTGAATCGTTTAACACCATTTTGGATAATAACTGAAAAAGAATGGCATCAATGCACACAAACAAATAAACCGTATCAGTTTGAACAAAGTTTAAACACAAATTAAACCATGAAAAATAAAACATGTTTTTCTTTAGTGTTGCCTATAGGTGTGGCATTATATTTATTTTTAGTCACTAATCATTCTCATAATTTCACAAATTGATAAGACAGAAAAAAGGACAACAAACATAAGATGGAAGGTAAAAGTCTAAAAGAAATAGAAATAAGATTTGTGAACTTTACTTTTTACTTCTAACAAGAACTTACACACCAAGAGCCACAGAAGCAATGGTAATCAATGTTGTCCATGTCAAAATCAGCTATCCACAACATCCATAATTGTTGTTCAATACAACGTTATTGAGGAGCCATTTCTGGTCAAAAATAAAAACAGAAGTCAGTGAAATAAAGGGATAGATTTCAAGTCAAATTTATGATTTTCATCAGATGCCAACCAAGGCAGTTTAATGAAAGCAAAATCAATGTCTGCCTAGGGAAATTACCACTGTTCATCCATGTGTCAAGCTAGTCCACTGTGTGTTGTGTGAGTGTAGAGCAAGGGATGATTATTGAAAAAAATAACTGGGCCACACACACCAATAAACACAACTAGGGTGCAAGTGACCTAGACTGATGCTATCAGTTAGAGAACTGACAGAGTACAGGGAAAGAGCAAGAGTATGAGCGGTAGTGGCCTGTGGAAAATTTGGGTCGATTTAGCTACCAGGCAATAATCGAAGAACGGTAACACAAAACATGAGAGAACACCTATATGCAAGTGTGCATTTTGCTGCTAGATGTCAAGAGAATTAATTTCAATGTGATTTCTAAAACAAATAGATTTATTATTATTATTATTATTTAAAAAGCTTAACAGCCCCCAAAAATCAAATAGTTCATTTTTTTTGGTGTACATTTAATTGGAAATCCAGACATTTTCATGGTTGAACTAATTTAAGCAAAAACCATCCAAAATTGGACAATTTTTAATGGAGTTTATTTGCAAACACTCATTCTCTAGCAGATAAACAAAAAGTAGATTTTATATTGGTGGTTGTTAAAAAAGTTCCATCCTATATACAAAAATCTGAGCTTTGATCATAAAATTGTATTTGTCTGTAAAGGAAGCACAGGCAACTCAGCACACTACTGGAAAATCAGGTTATTAAAAACTGCAGTCGATATACTCCTAAAATGTTCAGCTCAGCAAATGCAAGCAAAAAGCGCAAGCTCCCAAACAAGCTGTGTCTGTTTGATCTTGTGCAGATGTGCCAGTAATCATTGCATAGTTATTCAATGGAAAAGTATGTCATCTAGCCACACATGCAACAACACCACGTCAGTCAGATGTCTTCTGTCTGTCTACTAGTCGTTTCCTATTTTTACCCCAGCTGAGAGAAGGCACACCATCCCAATTTTAATACCCCTAATCTTTGTAGAAGTGCTAACATGCACACAGGGATTAATTGCAAAATAAGGCTGTGTGTGCATGCGTCTCAAATATGCCTGCATTAGCAGGATTTCATACAACAGCTAGATGTACAAAATCACTTTCAAACGTGGACTCAGCGTTTGGTCCTGTTTGTTTAGTCACCATCTCCAAAGGTTTTCTACTTTTATGCTAGTTTCATTTCTGGATAATTTGTCATTTTTATCACATGTGTGTCAAATATGTGGGAAACAGATAAGCAATTACTTATTTAAAGTGATGAAAAATACAGTATGCAAGTGCTGGTAAAGACACCTTTTCCTCACACGTTTATCTACACAAACACATATTGCCCTGTGCAGGGTTGCCTTGGAGAACTGTATCAACATTCCACTCTTTACTATCTTTAGTGACATCAAGCAGGTTGTGCAGGAGAACCTGGTCTGATAGAATGGCCTCTAGTGTTATTGACTTCCATTTAGAAAGTGCTGCCTGCTGCTTCCCCTCAAACCCAACCATCCTTTCATAGCTGAGACCCTGCTGATCCCCATCCACAATCTACTTCCTCCAAGGGAAACTCCTGATTGCAATTGTACAGAAAACACTGGGTCAAAAGGCATAGATTTTAGATTGTGTGTGATTGAGTGTGTATACTGTGTGGTAGGGGAGTGGGTGGGTCCTTGCTTCCCTTGGTCCATTTTCATTCCTCTCTGCACTTGTACCTCACACTACTTCAGTCCTCTAGACTAGACATGGTCAATTAGCAATAATGTCAACATCCGCTCAGGTGTCTATCCCAAGCCTAAAAATGAGGCCTTGGGTCATTTTGATCCAAGGGCAATAGGCAATTCAAGAACATTTTAATATACACAACTGAGACATTATGCACACACATTTCAGATGGATCACTTGCACACAAAGTAGAAAATCAAATATTAGCAATGAAACTTAACCTGAAAGCATATCAGACAGACATGGTTTTCTACTTTTGTTTTTGAAAAGTAACATGAAAGCAGCTTGCAAAGATGACCCATCAATTGTATGACAGTACCTTTCCAAAGGAAAATTGCACACGACAGATGAAAAGGTTTATTTAAAAAAATAATCACAATAAAACGGCATGTATAAAGACTTATCTGCAAAAGACTGTCATCAAAGGTGTGAAAAAACAAAATTGAGAAAAAGAAGTCATTTCATTATTTCCTTTCATCAGTGGGTCTTGGGCTTTAACAGGCCCTTAGATTACCCATCAATTGTATGAAATTATCTAAAAAAAAAAAAAAATGCACTGACAGAAGAAAAGGTTTATTTAAAAAATATCACGATAAAAAGGCATGTGTAAAGACTACTATCTGCAAAAGACTTACCATCAAAAGTTTTAAACAAAAATGTGAAAAAGTTATTTCATTATTTTACTTTATCAGTGAGTCTTGTGCTTCAACAGGTCTTTGGATAGTTTGTCATCCTTTACGCTAGACTTGTTAAAGTGTCTGGGATTAACATTTTCAGAGGTGCAATACGCAACATTGGCAGCTGACAGATGGAGATACGATGTTATACAAGTATATAGTTCAACAGCAAACATTAGAACTAATGCTGCATGTTTAATTCAGTTACTCGTAGAAGCCCATAATTTTTACAAAAGAAAAGCAAAAGGTACAATGTGTAATTAATCCCAATTAGAGCTCACGTTTATTCAATTGAAATAATTAAACAAAGGGTACCAAACATTTTGCACAAGCTCAGTGGAGGAGTATTTAAGTTTATAATGTAAAATCATCATCCAAACAAAACACACAACAGAAAATCTAACTGATGATGGCAATATTTGCCTTTGAGAGTTTAAGGCTCTAAAGGGTTTCCTTTTATTTCCTCCTCATCATAAAAAGGCCCAAGACAATGGCCGCTATTCTGGCTCAAAAGTGGCATAAAGCAAGGGTGGTGGGGGCAGCAAAAATGTTCATCTTTGGGTGTTTAGTTGCCATGACCCAATATTGTGCTCATTTAAGAACACATTCTATCACACACATGCACAACAATGTTTGTAAGATAATATAACCTCAAGAACACATTTATGAGCCTTTCAGCGGTGCCAGAAAAAAATAAAGGGGATGTAAAAAGTAACAAGACCAATTAAAATTAGCTAAAGGGCTAAATAGCAAGTGAAAACCACCAATTCTGACACATGCTCCATTTAGCATAGCCGTAAATGTTACCAGTAGGTGAAATCAGTGCTCTGTATGGACTTCTCTTGGATCAGTCAAGAGCCTGTTCTAGAGTTGGACCAATTGCTCACCAGAAATGGCCAACGTTCAGCTTGACCAGCCCTAATTTCACACTGATACCTAGAATATGTTCAATATGTTCACACTCAGTTAAGAGCCCAAGTTCTTCATGTAGTGTAGTCTTTGGTGTTGAAAATATGCCAATAAAATGTTATTTTCTGAACATTTTCAATTTAAATACTTTTCAAAACGCCTTTTGTCCAATTCAAGTTTTTATGAACATTTTAAATTTAATTACTTTTCAAAAGGTATATTGTCCAATTACAGGTTTTCTTTAATGAGGGTTTGTTGAAAAAGTGCATTCAATCTGCAAGTTGATGCATTACATAAAATGATATTGAACTATAAAGCTCCAGTTCATGTATATTTGATTCTAGGACTCACATGCACAATACCTCTCTTCTTCCCATGCTAATGTACTATATTTTTAGAAGGATATCAAGCAGAAAAAACACACACCTGTACACAGTGATACAATATGTTAAAAATGCAAGTTTTGGAAAATAGGCAACAATGTCAATTTAAACTGAATCACAGAGCAAAGTATCATGGACACCTGTTAACAAGAAATTTAGAAAATTTCATTTTATTTTAACCTCAAATGTGATACATTTAGCTATAGATGTTTATAGTATGGTGGTGTCCTTAAATCTCAGGTGATGCTGAAAGTTATCACCAAGTATAGTGGAGGCTGCACAAGGTCAAACTAAACTGGCAAGACAGAACAGGTATACTGATGAAACAATTATTTATTCTTCCCTGCCAGATGGAACCCACTAATACACCCTATTGCCCAATATAATCCTTTGATTTGCTGGCACAAGACTGGTGCATGTGTGTGTGAGATCATAAAAATCCCAACTAACAATTTTAAACCGTTACCGGGAACATGATACTGTGCTTAGGTCTGTGGGTGTTCAACATATCTCTGGCAGAATTAAATCCTGGAGGCTGAAACAAAAAACAGAAAAACCTACTACCATACTCTTTTTCTCAAGGTCAACTTTAAAGTTTTGTGTGTATGCATATTTAAGTCATGGAAGGTGTTCTTCAAAAACTGCTTAGGGGTGTTAGAGTGACCTTCAGAAAGCTTGGGAGTCAGTATGTCCTAATGATCTTGGACATCACTGCATACTCTGAGGACATGCTTGCTCATGCACATATCTATATGCATTTAAATTTATAATTGCTCAGTAAGCACATGACAAGCCTGAAGCCTGCAGTTTGTCTTCAAAGATTACCATGTAGATCACCACTAGACCTGTAGTGCAAATCTTTGATTGTGTTGATGAGATTATCAGATCTATCAGTGAACGGCACATTTCATCCAAAAGTCATTGCTGCAAGACACTACTGCAGGCCATTCATCCAAATGGAACTACTGACACGCATGCACGCTTACAGACACAAGCTGCTGACCTACATGTGACTGGCCGCAGCCCAGATTTGCTAGCGCTCACCGCAGGGGATGAGTTCTGTACAGACTGCATATACCCTTTGCATATGCTGGTGGACAGGCCACAACAAAGTAGGTCGTGCAGCACCCCCAAGAATGCCTAGTGCCCTGCTGGAGTGGTGCAGGGGTTGGCTCTGTGGAGCTAAAGGAGAAGCAGTGAGGTTAGGGGTCAAACAGCAGGCGAATGGGACTGGCATGATGGCACAAACATTACACATCTGACAGCTCATCAAGTTGGCCACAGCCAAAAAGTCCAGAAGTTACATCCAGACAGCATATTTCCTGTTAAGTGGATGTTAAACTCCACAATGACACACGGTTTGACAGTGATGTTTCGGACCCAAACACATACATCTCTGGGACACAGAACCAGTCTCCTTGCTGAGCGGTATAATGGCTGGACATTCCTATCTTATTTGTACTTGCACATAATTGTTTGTATTAATGAACAAGGCACCTTTAGGGATCTAGAAATAGCACCCAAGGATGAACCAGACTTGTGCACAAGTACACAATTTTCTTCTTGATATGTTAGATTATTTATTTTGACTTACCCATAATGTTACATAAGGAAGCAATGTGTTTCAAGTGCCTTAAGTGACAAACATAAGTGTGTTTCCAATTAACTCGGATGTTATCAGAAGCTTCCAAAGACATGACATCAAATCTCCCAAATTATTTAAAGACATAGTAATCTTAGTTTATTTAAAATTGACTTTGAAGAAAGTAATAAAACTTGTCTTAAATGTTCTCTCTTTCATTATTCTGGCATTTAACAAAGATTTTGGTAATCCTACTTAACCTAAAATGGGAAAGTTTGTTTTGATTTCACATCAGACAGTGTGAAAAAAATGCATGTGTCTTTGTATATGAAAAAAATAAAGTGAGGAGAAGACAAAACCATGAAAAACATAAAAGAAGGAAATCAGTGGGGGCAAAAAAGCCGTTTCGAAACATTGGTCCTGGTACTGATTGGATGATTTTGATAACTTCGTAGTGTAAAATTTGTCACACTAAATTAAGTAAGACTCAGATAAGACTCGAGTCTATCTAATTTTAGTTCATTTGTTCATCAAATGATGGCATATAATACCT
>JAVKLF010000053.1:6504037-6522721 GCA_034783495.1 Millerichthys robustus
TTAAGTAAGACTCAGATAAGACTCGAGTCTATCTAATTTTAGTTCATTTGTTCATCAAATGATGGCATATAATACCTACCCAACATTGAACAGGTTTCTGACAAGTACAGCTGAATCACTGTGCCCACTGTATCTGATTGTAGTGATTAATAATTAGATAGATGTCAACTAATCCTCATATGTAACTAATACCTGAAACTAGTTTGCAATACTGGTGTACTGACAAGTAAAAGTACTCAAAACATAAAAAAGAACAAGTGTGCACAAGTTGAAACAGCTCCAAAACCTTTTATTTTATCTATACAGTTTATAAAATATATATTTAAAACAAAACTAGGTATCTGAAACTATATAACACTCTATACCTTGTATGCATGGTAAAATTATTCTATTAACTCAAGTTTCTGTTTCCTTTAAGAAGAATTGTAAAGCCTGCAATGCATCTTTAGTAAAAGAAAACATTTTATGGTGAGAAAAGTCATTCTTTAAATTTATATAGATTCATTAGACTTGAACAGCTGTCTTTGTCACTATTTCTATAGATTTTATGCTAATTTCCTATGCAGAACTTCTCATTATTTTATTGTCCAGTTCTTGTAATTGTAGATATCTAACATACATTTGACAAAGTGCTGTGAAACAAGCTGTGATTTTTTCATCAATGCACTGCTGTAGTGACAAAAAATGTTATTAACTAGCAATAATTGTGGATGGGCTTCAAGGAAGACGATAAATAGCTACACTGTAAAAATAAGATGTTCACTAGAATTTTAACAAGACAAAATGAGAGAATCAATGCCAAAAATAATGCAAAACAAGTTTTTTTGTCATCTCATAAATAAAGGCAAAAACTTCCACAAAAAAACAAGACAACTGATTGATTAGCCTTTCTTAAATTGACATTGTGTTTTCACAAGGCAGTGATGTTCTGAACTCCCAGTGGAAAGGAAAGGAAAAGCCTTTATTACACAGGAAAATCTCTCTTAAACTCCTGTGGCTGCCACCTCACGCATACATGTGCTTCATTGAAGCCCGTTGGTTTTCAACTGCTGTGAAGTCAAGGAGAAAGTCGCTGTGTGTCTGTGTGTATAATATAGGAGTTGGCTCTATACTCCTGTACCAGTGGGAATAACGTACTGCGCTACAGGCAGTGTGACCTTTACTAGCTAGTGTGTTTTCTCTCTTTCCTTGTTGTGTCTCTCTCTCTTTCACACACTCTCTAACTCAAACACAAACACACACCTAGCAGCACTGTCACAAGTAGCTTTACCAACCATCAATTACCCTTGCTGCTACCTAGTTTAATGGACATAAGGCTTGCACAAATCATGTGACATAGAGGCATGATGGGACAATGGGGTGTACTTGTCTTGCCTTTTCTCTTTGGTAAGGAGGTAAAAAAAATTATTTTTGTTTCCCTTCTTTTACGTGACCTTTATAGTTGTGTGCTTCCTGGAGCGACAGTTTTTATGTTCAAACTCACCGTTACAGCTTGTCTGGTTAGACTGCTGTAACAAAGATCAAAGACATACGTGTTGGAAAGGAAACAGAGCTGTACATCCTAGTCCACTTTATTATATTTTTTAAGAATTTATTTAAATCTTAGTTACTTCAAAGGGCTATGTCCTAAATACATATCCAATACAGAATCAGTGTTAAGAGTACAGGTAATTGTTACACCATCTAAACTTTTAATTCCACTGCTGACACAAAACAAAAACAGCTCACAAAAAAAAAATAAATAAAAATGATTAGACGTCAGAAAGAGGAGCAAATGTAAGCTTACATATCTTACTGTATATACACAAGGACAGTCAGCAAGAGGGGTAGGGTATGTAAAATGACAGTGACGACAAAGAGTGAGCATGGGAGGAAAGACAGTGAAGAGGGTGGGGGTGTAGTGGGTGGGGGAAGTTAATGCATATAACCCACTGCATCAAACCAAAGCACTGCTCCAAGCAGAATGCGTCAGCAGTCCATTCATGTTCCTGTATTTTCCACAAAAGAACAATGCAAAAAGAGGTGAAGTAAAAAGAAAAATCTAAAGTGAGAGAAAGAAAATTTTAAAAAATGATGGCGATATTAGGCAGGACAGGAAGCCAGAGAGGAATACAATCCCTGTGTGTGCACGCCTTTGGCACTATAGCAATGCTGAAAAGCTTTGCCACACTCGTTGAAATAGTTGGATTGTTGCTGGACATGAATGGGTTAAAATTTGGTTGCTGTGGGAATGCCACCGTCCATCTCTGCCTTTTGCTTGGGCAGCCTGTCTATTCCCTTAAGCCAAAAAAGATCAAGAAACCCACAAAACAAGAAACTGGGGGAAAAAAGACGAGAAGGATAGCAGGAGCAAACTGGTTCTTGAAGAAGTAGATCTCTAAAAAGGTCTGAGTGCTTTAAGCTCATACAACTACCTCAGGACACTGCAGAAAGCAAGAGGGAAAGAAAGAGAAAGAGAGTGACTGAGCTAGAGAGAGAGAGGGGAGAGAGAGTGAGAGAGGGAGAGAGGGAGAAAGAGAGTAAGAGCGAGCAAGTGAGCATGAGAGACAGCGCACTCTTTTTTTTGCTGCTACAACGGATCCTTTCCACATCTACGCTGCTGTTAACGTCACGCCTGTAAGCCGCGCTTGCCCTGCGCTTGCCTTTTCTGCCTTGCTTCTTTCCCCAGTTAGAAGCTGCATTAACAAGGGGGTGCTGATCACCACAACAAGAAGGAGAGGGAGGGAAAAAACTGAAAAGAAGAAACAAGCCAGAGAAAGGAGGAAGAAACTGTGCAAGATCCCTTCTCCTTCTAAGCCACCTCTATCAACCCAGCTACAATACCCTCACTCCTCTAAGCACCCCCTTCAATTCCCCACCCAACTCTTCTGAAGAAATTTGACGGATTTTTGGGAAGTGCACGGGAAGCAGGAGGCAGCTGCTGCTGCGTGTGCTCGCTACTGCTGTTGTGTTTCACAGGGATGGCGTGTGTTCATTTGCAATTGCCGCTGTCGCAACCGTGGCTGTCGAGACTGGAGTGTGTGGCTGGTTAAATGGACTAAAAAGCTAATGAAAGCAGTGCGTGCCGCCAAGCCTTTTCAAACCCTGCCAACAGCGTTGGAGGAAAGTAAAAGGAATTAAGAAAATCAAGTAGACAACGCCACTATTAAGAAAAGGAGAAAGAGTGCAAGAGAAGAAAAAGGGCTGTCAGGACTAACAAACCGACCAACTGATTGAGTCCTTAAAAGTGGACACAGGAATACAGAGGAGGAGGATTGTCGGTTTTTGAATTTTTTTCTCACAGCTTGGTAACCTACTCTTTTAACCACTGCAAACAAAAGACAAATCTGTAGAAAAGACTGTGGAATTTCCATTCAATCTTCTCTGAACAGCTACTATTTTTTTCTTTTCCTTTTATTTCTTCTTTTGGTTTTGGTGCACAAAAAATACATTAAAATTTGTGCATGTATGTTTTTGTGGTCGCTTGTACTATGGAGACTTGGGTAAGGTACCTAAGAAAGGGATCAACTGTCGGATTCCAAGGACAAGCAAGAGAAGAGGAGCCAACAACAAGAAGCAAGCGAGGGAGCACCGCTGCTTTAGGAGCCTGACTGGATTCCTTTCTGCTGTCTTTTTACCTTTTTTTGTTTGTTTATATAAGTACTGAAGGGAAGAAAGAAAACACTCACAAAAGGCCTTCAAACCTTACTCTATGGATGTATGGATTTACAAAAAGGGCTCATCTTGATTAAGCTCTTTGGCATTGATACCCATTCTAACAGAGCAAATATAAAAAGGTTCTCTTTGCTGCTCTTGGATATAAATACGTTCGATGTGAAAGCCACAACTCTGATTGCAAAAGGAGGGAAGCTATATTTCTCAGTTCAAGGACCTGTATTAATTACTTGAGGTAGGTGTCTAGTGTTTCAACCCCTCTTTGCATTAATTTCTAACACACAACTCTTCCCTGTGTTTTTTAAATACTATTTTATTTGCTTAATTTCCCATCATATCTCATACACATGATTCAGAAAAGACACTCCTGCCTACCTTCTATTTTCTATTTGCCCCAGAAAATTCATGGCATTATTTTAGGACAGGTAAAGTTTGTTATAATCTCATCCTATTCAGTTTCCTTAATAAACTGATCCACTTTTCAGCATTATCAGACATCCAGCTACTATTCCTAATTCAAAACCCACCGAACACCTGCCCCAAACATCCCCACCCTCTCCCCCCCAGATGATGCTGAATTATGAATGTGCCACATCATGAGTCTCCTGGGGCGGGTAGCTGTGCATCGTGCCAGGAAAGCCGCCCTGCTCTGTGTAGTCTTCCTGATGGCGCGAGCGTGGAGCAGTGCCTCGCTGGCTTTGGCGGGGGCGGCGGTCTCTATAGGACCCCAAGGCTGTCCACCCCAGTGTTCTTGTAGTAATCAGCAGGGGAAAGTGGTGTGCACCCGACGGGGCTTGACGCGAGTGCCCCCTGGAATTCCTGCCAACACGCGACACCTCAATCTAATGGAAAACGCCATTGAGGCGGTGCAGGCTGACTCATTCCGCCATCTGCACCACCTTGAGGTGCTCCAGCTTGGGCGAAATGCCATAAGGCAGATTGAGGTGGGCGCGTTCAATGGATTGACGAGTCTCAACACTTTGGAGCTGTTTGACAACCGGTTGACAGTTGTGCCCAGTGGAGCTTTTGAGTACTTGTCCAAATTAAGAGAACTGTGGCTGAGGAACAACCCCATTGAGAGTATTCCATCCTATGCCTTCAACCGGGTGCCCTCACTCATGCGACTGGACTTGGGAGAGTTAAGGAAACTGGAGTACATTTCAGAGGGAGCCTTTGAGGGCCTGCAAAACCTCAAGTACCTCAACCTGGGAATGTGCAACATAAAAGGTGATATGCCAAACCTTAGTCCCCTAAAGGGTCTGGAGGAACTGGAGATTTCAGAAAACCTCTTCACAATTATAAAACCAGGCTCTTTTAGAGGTCTAAATTCTCTAAAAAAGTTATGGGTGATGAACTCACAAATCACAGTGATAGAGCGCAATGCTTTTGATGGCCTATCTTCACTGGTGGAGCTTAATCTTGCCCATAACAACCTGAGCGCTGTGCCACACGATCTGTTCTCCCCGCTCAGGTACCTGGTGGAACTTCACCTTCACCACAATCCTTGGAACTGTGGCTGTGAGGCTGTATGGTTAGCACGCTGGCTAAGAGAGTACATCCCTACAAACTCAACTTGCTGTGGACGCTGTCACTCACCTGCCACAATGAGAGGGCGGCAGCTAGTTGAGGTGGATCGCGGTGAGGGTGCTGCAGTCCAGTGTTCTGCACCATTCATTGCTGATGCACCAAGAGACTTGAACATCTCAGCAGGGAGAGTTGCTGAACTTCGATGTCGCACAGCTCCAATGTCTTCAGTTCGCTGGCTCTTACCCAGTGGGATTATCTTGTCACATGCCTCTAGTCATGCAAGAATATCAATTCTTAATGATGGTACACTGAATTTCTCAAATGTCCTAGCATCAGACACAGGCACTTATACCTGCATGGTGTCCAATGCAGCTGGAAACTCTAATGCCTCAGCGTACCTCAATGTAAGTGCAGCTGAGCTAAACACATCTAATTTGAGTTACTTTACTACAGTGACTGTAGAGGTCTTTGGTCCAACCACTGAGATGCCCAAGCCCAAGACAACTACAACCACAGCTGCTGCAGGTGCCGGAGTTGCTGGAGGAGGGGTGGTAGGCTTAGGGACAACAACTACAACTGCCTCTCCTTCGGTCTTTCAGCCTGTGTTCATCTCAACACCAACAGTTCTGCTGCAAAACACTGACAGTTCAGCTAGCGCAGCTAAGCCATCTGTGTCACCAGGACTTCGAGGTGCCACTGGCAAACCAGGCAAGTCTGGCCCTAGCCTGGATGAAGTGATGAAGACAACAAAAATCATAATTGGTTGCTTTGTGGCTGTGACACTGCTGGCTGCGGTCATGCTAATTGCCTTTTACAAACTGAGAAAGCGCCATCAGCAGAGGAGCACTGTGGCAGCTGCTCGTACAGTTGAGATTATTCAGGTGGATGAGGAAGACCTTCCACCACCAGCATCTGCAGCCCAAGAGTCATCTCTCACATTGCCTGAAATCCGGGACCATAACAGTATACATAAACTTGACTTTATCAGCCACAAGACTGACTACAGCTTTTACAAACCCAAGGCTGAATATAAATCCCAGCCTGATTTTACCCTACACAAGCCCAAGGCTGAATATACCACATATAAGCCAAATATGGACTTCAGTAGCCACAAGTCTATTGTAGATTACAACACACACAAATCAACACCAGATTTCAGCCTTCACAGACCAAAGCCAGACTGCAGCCCATTTAGACAGGACTACAGCACTCACAAACCTAAATCAGAATACAGTCCATTTAAATCAGATTTTGGAACTAATCCAAAAGTTAGAACAGATTACAGTCCCTTCAAGCCAGACTACAGTACTCATCCTAGGCAGAGAACAGACTTCAGCCCATTCAAGCGAGACTACAGCACTCAACCAAAACCCAAACATGACTACAGTCCATTAAAATCAGACTATACCACACAACATAAACCTAAAGCTGAATACAGTCCATTCAAATGTGACTTCGGAACTCACCCAAGAGCTAAACCCGATTACAGCCCATTTAAACCAGACTACAGCACTCAATCCAAACCCAAAGCAGACTACAACACCCAGAGACCGAAAACAGAGATTGCCTACAAAACCAAGGACCATTATACCCCCCATAAGACTGCGCCCGATTACAGTGCTTTCCAAACAGAATTCAGCCCCCACAAAGTGGATTACAGCGCTTTTAAGTCTGACTTTAGTCCACACACACAAAGACCTAAAGTTGATTACAGTCCACATAAAGTGGACTACAGCCCTCACAAGATGGACTACAGCACTCTAAAGCCCAAATACAACACTTACAAACCAAGTGGCCAGGGAGCTAAATGGACAGACAACAATGTTGGGAACTCTTTGCCTCGAACCCTGCCCAGCACCATAACAGCAATGGCTGAGCCCTATGTCATAAAAACTCATACAAAGGAGAAGGTACAGGAGACTCAAATTTGAAAAGGAAAAAAAAATCCCCCTGCTCCAAGGCTCTTACTAATTTTTTTGTCTTCAGGCCCCACTTCACCCTTTTTCTTTTAAATATTAAAATCATGCAATAGAATGCACAACAACAACAAAAACAAATTAACAGGAACTACTTTTTTGTACAGAGTGCAAACTTTAAAAGACTGATGATTTATTGTTGTACATGCTTATAAATAAAAGTATATACGGACAAAATAAAAAACTACCATGGGTTGGTGATAGAGAAACATATATTAAAAAGAAATTGAAACTATTTTCTAACTTGTAACTTCTATTTAAAATAATGAGTTGTTAGAGATGCTGTCTTGACTTTGACAAATGAGGGTAGCCTGTTTTAAAATGGGGCATTCTGTGTGATTTTTACACCATGCTACTAAGAAAGCAGTGACAAGAAAGAATATTTATACAGAGAAGATTTTCTTTAACAAAAACCAGACAAAAGGTCAGTGTTGATCTTTACAGGTTTATCTTGTAAAAGCACCAAGAATTTGTACTGTGCCAAATGTTATAAATGCAATAAAAAGGATTTTTGGAAGAAAAAAAGAAATTAGAGAGAGATGTTTTATTCCTACTCTTTTCTTCTTCAGCAGCATACTGTAACAATCAGTTGAATGCTTTAGACACTGCAGCAACACACTGCAGCTATACTTTAACCCTAAGTGTGCTGAATGACTCCTGCATAATGAATCTCGATGCAGAAGTGGATTGAGCTTTTCTTTTAAAATTATTCCACACCATGTATCAAAGTTTTTAAATGTAATAAGTTTTTTTATATCACCAATGACTGATGTTGCACTTCAGATATTTGAAACTGGTCAGATCGTTCACAGCATTGCAATGTTAAAAAACAGCTTTGTATGTAAGCCCATTGTGTTGCTTGACACATTTTCTACAAAGTGGTAGCATTAACATTGCTTCTTCTAAAAACAAAAAGGGGGGAGGATGTTTGCATGTTTACGGTTTTGGCAAAACATTTCTCATTGTAAATTTCATGAGATTCAAGCTGTTGGGCGCTCACAATAAGGAGTTTTATAATTGAAAATGTATTTAGGTGCACTTGTTAATGATGCTGTATTTTCCTCCAACAATATCATTTTTTTCCATCTTAAAATCTCTCAAACCTAACAAGCAAAATCTTAATGTTAGGAGATAATCTGTAGCATGAGATTAGCCAGTTTATCTTTGGGGAAAACACTATGAAAACTACCTAGAATTAGACAGTTCAACTGCAAAAGCATGGGAAGCCATCCATCCTTTATCTTAAGCTGCTTCTTCCTTTCAGGGTCATAGGGGTCACTGATGCCCATATCCAGCAGTCAGTGTGAGGGGCGGGGTACACCCTGGACAGGTTGCAAGTCCATCACAGGGTCAAAAGCACAAACAGACTTGGATATTTCTATCTTAGACTTAGCATGTTTTAAATGTTTAAAACATCTAGTGCGCAAGCAAGAATAATTGTAAGGATAATCTCTACATAAAAATGTTTAATGAAAAAAAAGCCTCTGCAAGTCCTGCTCACAGCAGCATCAGAGTTTCAAAAACTAAATTCAGTTCAACAACAATAACAATCAACACCTATTAGGTGTAAAATAAAAAAAAACTTGCTGCAGTGTACTTGTGATCAAAATCGCCATAGCCATGTTATTTTGTTCTTGCAGTGGGTTTATCTTTAACTAATTTTTAATATTTTTGTATTTTAAACTTTGATTAGAGTTTGTAGTTGGAAGAACCAGGTAAATCAAGATAATCAGCATGTAGTCAGTTCAAATTCTGTCCCCGTCTTGTTTGTTGTGCCAGACAGGTTTTTTGAGTTACATGAAACAAGAATGGCTGATAAAAAATAAAAAATAAAAAAAAGAGTGCATCATATTGAAAAATAATACAATATGGGAAATACAGTAGTCTATACAAAGCATCAGAGGAATAAAAAAAAAAAAACAAATAAATAATCAGTTTTATGTTTGCAAATATTTCTTACTTCATACTTTGGTGGTCATCTGCCATCAAACTGCTGTTTGTCTCCCACCTTTGTGGTTTGCTTGTGGCACGGTTCTGCATTGCCTATGCTTCAGTAAGGTGTAGCAGTATCTGTCTTTTGCTGCAGCATAATATTCAGTAGTAAAGAAAATCAAGTTATCTCATCATATTTAAGCTGCAATGTGCTATATAAAGGCTCTGTCACCCTAATGGGTCAAAATGGCTACGGGGTCATCAATCAGCAAATTAGTTAGCCAGGCAGTGGAAGCTTCGTCTCCATGGAAAACACTTCTATCCGTTCCTTCCTCCCCCACATCATGTTTTCTATCTGTGCTTCATTAGCAATCATGAAGTCATTTGAAAGAGGAAGCACAGCAAGATGGACAATAAGGCAGAGCTCAAAAAGCTGCAGAAGGCAGGGTGGGAGGGGGAGAATTGAAGCCAAAGATGTCAGGGTTCAAGAGACACAAAGAGGATGATTGAGTATTATCAGGTAATACCCCATAAGAGAGCTGGCCAAAATCAAAACCAAATGAAATCTGCTATTCTCTCTAAGGGAGAGAATAGCCGATGACAAACAATAGTAATGACAAAATCATAATTTACATGCAGACATACAACAGAGCTTTATGATGTAAATGACAGAGTTGTTTCTGGATAAAGAAATGTGTAAGGAGAAAGATTGCAATTATAAAAAAGGGCAATGAAAAACTAAAGAATAATGAGGCAAAAAAACAGCCAAAGTAAAAATATAAATCAAATATTTTTTGGTAAAAAGACATGGTAGTGTTACCAAAAGAAGGGAAAGCTGCATAAAGAGAGTGAATCGGAGGAAAAGCACTTGGCAATGGACTAACAGAAAATGTGATGCAAGAGTGCCAGCTACAGATGGAATGGGGGATATATTGCTTAGCCACTGTGGCTGGTGAATGGGTGGACTGCACCACAAGTAGTATGATAGTGGTGGGGAGAAAGGGGCATACAGAGCAGAGTGCAGAGGATAAGAAGTGCTGAAACAGAAAATGGACTGGACCACTGAGGGTACTTGAGTAGGGAAGGCTGGAGAATAAAACAGCAAAGAGGGTGTGAAGATCAAGAGGTTAGAGCAAATGGAACTGTAGGGACAATACAGTGTAACAATTTGTACACGTATTGCTTTCAGGGACAAAAGTCAAAGCCCTTATTCCAGCATCAAGAACAAAAATACTTGTGCTTCCATTCAATTTAAGGCAAGAGCTCATTTTCAACTTAATGGGTACATTTCAAAACTCATCTGTTTTGATGCAATCTCCTAATTAGATTATTTTTTCTTATGCTAATAACTACTGCACGGAAGTCTAAAAGACAGCTATGGCCAAATAAAATCTCATTAAACTGCCTAAACTACAAGGCGTTATTTTCAATTGCATTAGCCATTTATCAATCAAAGCCTCAGTAATGTTACAACCAATTACAATTTCCATGATATCCACATTTAGAAAAGTGGCAACATTTTATGTTGTATCATTAGTAACTTTAGTTAAGGTTTTTTTTTTCTTCTTTCAAAATTGTAATATTCAAAGTATTTTAACCTTTTGGGGAGGGATAGACTCACCAAAAAGTACTGTTGATCAAACATTACTTAACACCTACTAGAAGTAGTAGTGAGTGGAAGCCTTATCTGTAAAGACATGGTCTTTTTTTTTTAACAAACCTTATTGCAATTGGTAATTTTTTTGAGCTGGCCTCAGTGGAAAGTGGTTGTGTAAACTTCTGACATATTTGTGAAGTGCGTGAAACAGGAATTTATAAAACAACTATAAATCAACTAGGTGCCATTTTTGCCTACATCATTACTGTGAAGGAAGAGCTGTCTGAATTTTGTATTGAAGATTGTAAACAGCAGCTCCTGTGTCATATACTTTTACAAATTTATGACACTCGCATAGGGGCATTAATGTTGGAAGCAGGAGCAGCAGCTTGGGACCAGAGCTGCTGGTTTGTTTTCTTGAGTGACAAAAAGTTTTTGATAAACAAAGATAAATTCCACTGAGCAAACCCTTAAATGTTCTCTGAACATAGTATATACAGTTATCCTTGTGCATACTCACTGTCCAGTTTGTGCATGAGTTGATTACTACTTCTAGTGAGTGATTTACAAAATGTGTTCAATAAGGTAGTCTAATCCATATGTAATGACTAGTTAAGAAATAATTTAAAAAATATGACTGGAGAAAACTGATCAGGGGACTTACTCAGCCATTGTAGATCTAATGAAGAATGAATGCTGCACAGTGCAAAAGCTCCATTTCTTTGTGTGCACTTGTCAGTGTGCTAGTGGAACAGAAGAGGCTATTCTGGGCAGGTGTATGAGTGTTGCTTTGTGACTCAACATGAGCTGAGGCCAAAGAGATGTTTTTGTGTCATTTTAAAATCAAATAGAATTACTGTACTGGGGACAAAGCCAAAAGTTACAAGTTACAGTGGTTTCATTGTGAAGGTTTTGGTTGAGCACAGGGAGTTAGTCAAGACAAGTGTATGTTTTCTGGTGCTTAAATTTACCATGTGAAAACCAAAGCCAATGTCCATATTTAATAGTCAGCTTGTGTTATGATTTGTTGTTACTGAGGTCTGTGGAGGCAGAGGAAAAGATTTTATCTGTGTACTGTTGGCAGTGATCCCAGTACTGCTAAGATTTAAACTTATGCCAAAATACTTGGATATATTGTGGTCAAAAGCAAGCAGATTTTTAAGATAAGGCTGAGACCAAATTGCAGGTGGGTTGAATGACCTATTTTTGCCACAAGGAGAACCACTCGAGTGTGTTACCCCCTGTGAGACTGAGTTTATTGCCCTTTTGGTGGGTGAAAAACATTCTTCTGTTTTCTTAGCAGCCAGAAATGATGAAGCCTTATTTTTATGATCTGGTTTGGAGGGGAGTCTGAAGACCAAGTGTGTATGTAGTAAATCTGTTCCAAATGTTCTCCGAACGAGGCTGAGGCATGTTTGGGTAGGTATGTTGCACAAACACTTAAAGACAAAAAGCACAATTATAAAAAGCACGCACAGAAGAAAAACTGAACTCACGGGCCATTATTTTCACTGCTTTTGTTGAGATTTATGTCCTGGAGAGAAATTATAATCACAGTAATACTGTCAATGTCTATACAGACTGCACTACCAGACGATCTGTTGTAGTGTACATGGCCCTACAACTTGTTCTTGTACAAGTGGAAAACACATGAAATACTAAAAAAGCCTGTTATAAAATCTTTGCGTTACAAAAAAATAAAAAATAAAGAAAAGAGGGCAATGAAAACCAAGAGACTTATGTACCCTGCTGTAAGAACAAGGACTTTGAGGGGTTAGGGAAAAGTGCTAATTTTTTTTTCTTCTATTAAAAGACAACAAAAAGCATCTGGTTGTGGATATTTTGGTCACTGCAGGTTGGTGGACCTGTAGTTTAAAAATTACCTTCATGATTTGAGAAAAACGTCTTAGGAGGATCTTGTATAGAGAAGCCAGTGCATTGTGTGACACTGTTTTAGAATCACATTTTCAAATAAAAGGTAGAGATTTTATATGCTTCAACTATTTACAACAACCTAGCCTTTCAACATGACAAACATAAGAAAAGCCTTACTTTTTAACAACCATTGTTCTTGGTATGTTTTGTCTTTCTACAGTGCCTTAATTTTTAATGCTTCTGTCTCTTAACAAGCCATTTATTGTGAAAGAAGTGTGTACATGCTATAGGACACAGCTCACTGGAATTATCTGATGTTTAAAATAAATGATTTAAATGTAACTTGCGTATCATTCTGAGAAGTACTTGTTCTTGTGCAAAAACATGTAAAACAATCAAATTATTTTATTACATTTACTCAACAAAATGTAAGTTAAAAATAGTTTGATTTTTTGGGGAAAAGCAGGATTTAAAGACAGGTGAGTATTTTTTTTATTCCTCCTTGCCTCAAATGGGCTAGCTGGGCTTAATGTGTTTTTGTCAACTCCCCTCTTTACTTTAAAAAAAGACAGAACTTTATTCTAAATTCAAGTTTATATTTCAGAGAAATACTTTTTTAACAACAATTTTGCCTTACCATTGAAAGTATGTAGTACAAAAAGAAGAGAAGGGAGATGAAAAACAACAGGGAAGCAATAAGGATAAGGTACAACGCGCAAAACAACTTGGGGAAAAAGATGAGCACTGAAATGTGATTACAATAGATTAGATGTCCCCATCCAACACTTCAGAAAGACCATGGGATTCACTTTGTTGCAACTGTGGGCTCTTAAATTTTGCACTGGTGTGGACGTCAAGATAACAAGCAGTGTGCTAATGTCAAAGACTTACAGAGAAAATGTGCACTGCTGAGCAAAGAATGGCAAATGAAAGCAATGCAGAGATGAAAGCTCTAAAAAGCTGCGTACGCCACACACTGCTTGAAACCATTTTCATGTGGTGGCAAAATTATTCAGTTGCTGCAGCAAACTGCTGAGAGTCTTAAGCTATATGCATGTGTAGTTGGGTCAGCTGTAATCTTCTAAGATCAAACAAATCAATAGCCAACTTTTTTTTCTGGGAGTAACAGAAGCCTTACTACATTGCTGGAATTTTTCCAATGATCTTAGGCTTTCATCATTTAACAGGGGGGTGTTGTCTTTTTAAAAATATTTTTATGAGACTGAACATCATTACAAGATAAAAACACAATAAAGCATACAACTGTCAGAAAACAGAAAGCAAGGAGCAATTAAAGTGAGAAGCTGCTTATTCTCAGACAAAACAAAGTGAAATTATCAAGATGTGAACTGAAAACATTTAAACTGCAGAAACAGAAAAAGGTTTTGGAAATATTAGGTTTTACTAAATGATATAGTAAGAGGAAGTTGAACAGTAAATTCAAATATGAAAGAAAAACAAGAATTAAATTGATTTAATGTTTTAATCAGTACAACCTACAGACACTTAACAGATGTACCCTGCAAACAACCAACCACCCCAAAACAAGCACTCTAGAGCCTCTGGTTGGTTTGTCCTCATGGGACTAATACGTGTTTTACAACAACAGGTGAATCATAGGCTCCTTGCAGGACAAAGATGAGTGTAACCTCATTCTCATTAACCTGACTAATCAATAAGTTTGCCAAATGGGAGCAGGGTTAATCTATCCATTTGGTTCTATTATTTTATTTTCCCATAGCAAATATTGTGGAAATATTATTAAGATGTAAAAGCAAAAAACTTTAATTGAAATTCTAAAGTGCAGAACTCAAAGTACAAACATCTGAATAAATAACAAAAACTATGAGTTCAATAAAAGGTTTGTGTTTCTGATTGGGGCGAGGACAGAAGAGAAGGAGAAGGCTCAGGGTGGAGGAGACTTGGCAAGCCTTCACCCTCCCACTGTTGGCAGCACAGGCACAAACAGTTTGCTCACAGCAGTGCATGCATCTATTAGTATTGTTCCAGGAGATAATAACTCTGTGTGCGCACAACTTTCTGTGAATGTGTGTCAGGGTGTCAATTATACACTGAAAGTGGCAAAAGAGTTGCAGCGAAGTGACAGACAAAACAATACGGAGCAGCAATGAAAAAATGTATGTGGAAGCAAGCGCTGACTAGTGTCAGACGACTGAGCTAAATGTCATACGAACAGGAACATTAGAGGCTACAGTGATAACAAAAAAAAGTGCACTATTCCAATTACAGACTTCATTGATCAGAACAATAACTTCTTAATCAAAATATATTGGTTAGTTGCTTACAACGTTTAATTAACCCAGCTCAAATGGCGAGCAGTTTTTGGAGTGTGAATCAAAAGCACCTCCACCGGGGGGATGAAAAGATTTTTCTATCATTTCTAACCTTTGCCAACAACCTAACTAAATCCTGATCAAGATACTATTTGTTCCCCTCATTAGTATTAATGATCTTAACACAATAATATAAGGACAGATAAGCAGACAAAAGCAGTGTTGAAGATAATGGACCGTTGACTTTGTGTGTATTGATTACTTTTTAAACAAGTCCAACTGAACAGATTAAAACACTAAACACTCTCACTTTAAGAGAGCGCAAGAAAACTGCAGTGTCCAGTGCAGCCTTTCTTGGAACTATCCCTGCAAACACCCCTACACATTTAGAAAGAGTCGGCGAGCACAGGGGTTTAAAGGAATTGCATTTCTATAGCTTGCTTCAGCTGAAGCTGTCCTGCCTGTGCACACATCCACAATTTGTCCGCTTCCCACTTTTGCCATTAGCTTTATCTGCCGAAACTCAAAGCAGAGAGCCCAATACCTGTTCATTTTGTTGAATAGATTTTGCAAGGCCTGTTCTTCCCTTTATGCCCTGACTGTCCTCTGGGAAACATAGAAAAAAGGAGAGGGAGGGGGAGTAGAGATGCTGATCGCTGACACAGCTATGGAGATAGCCTCTCTCTTGTTGGTAAGGGATATAAAGAAATGGAATGTGAATAGGTAGGCAGATAGAGGGGTACGCCGAGATGGGGATAAGAGTGCAGGTGTGTGAACGTTATGCTGGAGTAAGCTGGTGAAGGATTACTGCCTCAAATCTCTTCTCTTTCTAGCCTTTATTAGGTACTTATTTATTCAAATATGTGAAGCTCCAGTATATTCCTTCTCAGATCAGGTCTCCTCCCACCCCCACCTCCTAGTATAAAACTCAGTTGTGCAACTGTAGTGGAAAAGCAGGACAAGGATTCAAAAGGACCTAGTCTGGCTAGTCTTATCAGGTGCACCAGGGTCCAGGAATAGACCACTCAATAACTGAGCAAGTGACAGCAGAAAGACAAAGACTGAGGACTGACAAAGACTGATGATCTGGACCAACAGCAATCTGCATGTGTTGGTATGGTCATTCAAATTGTGTAGAATATATAACAATGGGAAGCATACAAGTAAAAGGACATATTCTAGCAGATGATTTCAGTGTGTGCACAAAGCTGAATATGAGTGCGTTTTCTGCATTTGTTTTTAGCAATACAGCAAAGAAAACCTTTGTGGCAAATCTTGTGTTGTTCATCCTTGTTTACACAAATGGGCATATTTTTTTTTCATAAACCCTACATATGATGTCATGTCAAAAACATAGCTTTTCAGTTATTACCAACTACAAAGCAAGGGAAATGTATCAATAAAGCTCTTCTTCACACTTAAGTTTTTGATAAATGGTGTAGATCCAAAGAAAGACAAATGTGCATCTGTCAAGAAAGGTACTACTGCTGCATCATAGTCATCTACAGAAAAAAGATCAACCTACGCATAAATAAATCATATAGGCCTAGAGCAATTTCCCCAGGCTAACTCATGGGATTCTAATGACACATGAAGGACACTGTATATACACCCTCCAAAACTGTACACTTACAGCTGTGCACAGCAGGCTTTTAACCAGCTCAGTGAGAAAAGAGCAAATGTTTGATGCTTTTAAATAAGTAGATGTTTAAAACACATTTCTCTTAAAGAATATAAACAGAAATTATATTTTATTTAAGACAATGAATGTGATAATTCACTCTTGCCAATCACACACCCATGTGTTGTTATTGTGTTTAGGCTTTTTACATTGTTTTCCTGAGTGTGTACCTCATCCTCGTGGCTCTAACTCAAACATGCCACTGAGAGGGAAATCCACAATAACTTGATTAAAGGTCAAGTCGGGTTAATGAAAACAACCCTGACACATAATGGTGAACAGAAGTGTGGGTGGGGAAATGCTGTCATTATTTAGAAGGTAGCATAAAATGCTAATAAAACTAACAATAGCAGCAAATTAAGAAATAAGCAGTAAAAAGTGAAGCTGCTTCAGGGAGCAGAGCAGGAGATGAAAGAGAATCAGTTGACCGCAGAAGGATTAAATAAGACACCTTGTAAAGAATTAAAAACAAGAATCAAAGCTGAGGCACTTTCAAACTTGATTATAGACCACAAGGCATCACGCCTATCATTTCACCTTAAACAGCTCATTGTAATCACCCTTATTTTTATAGTTCAAACATTGTATTCCAATGCAGCAGTGCTTATTTGCTCTAAACCTGTGATTGGAAAAGTGCCATAATTTAAGCTTTTTTGTGACATATCAAGCATTCTTCTTCAGACTTTATGTCAGCTGTGTAAAAATGCATGTAATATATGTGAGGGAGCTCCTTAATCCTCATTATCCTTTCCTCTTGTTTGATATAAAAAAAGGCTAATGCAAGAGAGAGCACAAGGTAGAAACAAAGAAAATGAAAAACAAAATGCAGAAAGTGCACAAAAAGTCTACAAATACAAGTGGCTGTAGTACATTAAGCTATCGCCCTTAATGATGTAGAAGAGTACTGCAGTGCCCTTCATGAAGAGTAAAAGGCTAAGAGGATTCAGCTCTTCCCCTAAGTACAGCGTGTGCCTGCATCTCTGTGCTCTTTGCAGGTTACGCTCAACACTGGACTGTGAAGTTGCAATTCTGTCAGTCACACTTTACACAGAAGGTCGCTCTAGTAAAAAGAAAATTGTGGTGATAAAGCGATATGCAGGTTTCTCCCTTCCTCTCATATCTTCATCTCCATTCAGGACCATCTATCTTTCCATCAACGCAACGGTGTGAATTCATTTATATGGGCCACTCAGTTCACGTTCCTAATTTTCAAAGAGCAGAGCCACCCAGCAGTGAAACTGATGCACACAAACAATGGTGCTTAACTATAAACTGCAGCAAAAACAGACAAACTCTACGTGTGACACCAATTAGTCCAAAGTCATGTAGATGGGTTATTGTGAGAGATGAAATGAATGGTCAGTGCTCGAGTGCAACAACCGTTAATGGCTGTATGCTCCTAATGTGGCTTTCAAGGTCAGCTTTTAAATTACAGATAAAATCCCTATTTAAATTGCAAACTAGTGTGGCTTGCCACTTGTCCTGCAGCTACTGTTCTATTTCAATGAGCAACACAACCAGCATCAACACACATACAATTACAGCTCGATTATGATGCAGCCAAGACAGACTTGATAGAAGCTGATAGAAGCTGAATTTCCCCCCCAATTTAATGCAGTCATTAAAAGCCCCATCTGTATCAGATGTATATTTAACAATTTGCTTTTTTGTTACCACTTTGGGACTAAAAGTGGAAAATGATGCTATAAAGCTTATAGCATGTCTTGTATGGGTGAAATCTGTAGTTATCATGCTGGTCACCTTATGATAAAATAATGAATAGATAGAGACAGATTGCTGCCTTCTGCACTTGTGGTTTGTTAAACTTTAAAATGTGAATGGGGTGTGGGGGCTGAGGGGCAGATCAGTCCCCACCGTCAGTCTCACTGACCAGGAAACCACACCATGCATTATTCATTATGTCTACTCATTCTGTCCGTCTTTTTCTTACTCACAAACAAAAACATAGTGCATGTGTATACCAGAGAATGAGACAGAAAAAACAAGCCAAGAATACAGAAAACCAATACTGGGAAATAAGGCCAATATGAAGGGAGGATGTCAAAGTGTAAAAGTGAAGAGGAGATGAAAAAACATGGTTAAAGAGAGGGAAGTCCAGGACATGTGTAATTAACCCTATGCCAAAAT
>JAVKLF010000053.1:6545371-6556183 GCA_034783495.1 Millerichthys robustus
TGTGTGTGTGTGTGTGCACAGACGTATATGCACAGGCATGTGGCAGGGAAAGTCTGCTTTGTGGGCCAGACACATGCAGACACCGCTAATGGTGGGGAAGCAGCCACACCGGTGCGCAAACTTGACTGTTTAAGAACGGCACGTAGACTGTGTCGGACAAGTGTGATGGGGGAGGGGTAGAGAGGGAAAGTAGAATTCGGCTCGGCGTCATAGTGCCAGCACAGTTCAGAGACAATGCAGGCAGGCCTATTACTAGGACATGAAGAAGCGACGGCAGCCTGTCATTAGGTGGACGAAAAGAGGACGTTCAAGAGGAACAGAAGGTTGTAGAGTGTTGTTCAGCACTAAAAGTCATCTGCATTTTCAGAGGAAGGAGGAAAGCTCAAAAAACACCAAGGGGTGCTTTTCATTTTGCTAACGTGCCTCACTTCTCTCACATCTCTGCCTCAACACTAAGCTCCTCCTGGAAAGGATGTTAAATGGCATGTGGTAATATGCAGTGGATTTTCTTCACACGGAGCTCCCCCAGCAGCATCTTCCCTGTTTTGGCCTTTGTTTTTCATAGTGCAGTTAAGGAATTGAATCATCATCAGCAATGTTTAAGGGTTAAGAATTTACAGGAATTTGGAGGAGGAATGCAAACGTTAGCTTATTGGGAAGGTTCAGAGGAAATAGTGGCTGGTTAAAACTATACTACTAAAGTATTATTTGTGTTTTATTTAACAAATGTACAGCCACTATTAAATTAGTACCATTCCACAATCCAAAAATGTAACCTAGTTTGATGAGCCACAAAGATCCAGTGTTGTCCCATCAGTCCCAGAAACGTCTTATAGAAACTTTGGGGTTTAGGTCAATTTCTGTCTGATTTTGGTGCTTTTTTCTGTCAATAGTGGAACACATTATGAATCAAAATTCGACAGATTGTGTGACCAAACAGTGACATAACTTGATGTCAGAGTTCAGCTTGAATGATCTGGGACGGTTTCTTTGGCTTTTTTCCTACCAACTACAATGCAATGCAACCTGGGGTTTTATTTCCCCAACATCTGCAAACCTCCATGTTGAGGGTTTTTTGGGTACGTCTTACTGGGAAGAAACCCTGGAGCAGACCCAGAACTCGCAGGAAGGATTATATACCCTCTCTGGCCTGAAAATGCCTTAGGGTCCCCCAGAAAGAGAGGATAACTATAATGCAAGGATTAATAGTCCCTTAAAGGGTACCAAAAAAAATCAAGCCACACTATTTTAGAATAGTTTTTGTAAAATAAAACTAATATTTAACATTTGTCTTTATTTTTCCACATATTAAACGCATTCAAATATAGTTCGGAAAATAGTTTTAAAATTGGTCACTTTTTCAATAAATGAAGCACTCTTTCAGTGACCAACAAGTTTATTGACATCTGCATGGAATATTAAAACCTTTTTATAAACAACAACAAAGCAATATAAAACCAGATAAATTCAAGCAAGATAATATGGTTAGGATAAAACGAAAATACAGGAAAATGAACAACACAAAACACAACATTTGAGGAGATGACTCAAACCCCATTAGGTGAGGTGATGACAGATTATAAACTTTGACCAGCAGTGTTAGATTAGGAGACGGCCTATTTTCCACAGGCCATCAAACAAATCTTTCGATAAGGCAAATCCATCTATAAGAACCCCCACGGAGGGGAGCAAAACAGAGAGAGGAAGGATGGATCAGAAAGCGGGGGAGTGATAAGAACAGCAAGAGAAGTGTGAGACTAAATGTGTTTGTTCTGCCAAGAGGACATGAAGCATGGGAATATCTGGTTAACTCTGCCAAAGGAATCATGTCTCTAACATGTTTGTATAAATGCAAGGACTTTTTGTTATCTGTCTGGAGATCATATGAGAATTTACTGATTTGTAAAAGAGGACAAGAGGACGTTCGAAGTCCTTGTAAATTGTATATGATTAATGTATATGATTTATTTACAAACCTACAGTACAAAATGTGAGAATACCTAAATTCACGCTCATCCGTTCACATTCTAAAACCAGTTTCATTTGAAGTGGTCCTTTCCACAAGGCACAAAACTGTGCAAAGCAATGATCTAAATGTGTGCATGTGTTATGTCGTGATTAAGAGCCCAGCATGGGCAAATCATGAGCATTTTCCAGACAGGAACACAGTGAAAGGCTGCGTACCCTTAAATGTGTGGGAGATTAAGGTTTGCTGCAGCTAAAATAAGCAACAGTCTTGTGCATCCTCGATTAAACCAAGCTCTTCCAGTTTATTTCTCATATTTCAAACAAAAAACCACTTTTTTAATATGTGCAGACTATATTGTAAGAAAATTACATTTAATATTGTTCTGGAAATAATGAGAGAAGCTCAGCTATTTCAGGAATTAAATGAGTACAAGGTGCACATGACTCTCATGATTACCTAGTTTAAAAGACCCAACATAAGGCTGAACCTCAAAGGTCTTGTGCCATCTTTAAACCTTAACCAATTCAGACCTGAGGCACCTTCTAAACTTAGGCACTCGTGTGCTACTTGTGCTCGTTGCATCAGGTCTGAACAGGTTAATGAGGCACAAGAGAAAGATGAAGTCCGGGTTATTACACAAACAATACAAATAAATGATGATGATGAGTATTTTGGCTACTTTTGTGTTTTAGAATGTATGATCAAAGCTGTGTATCATTCGTTGACATAAGTTCAGAAATGGGGAAAGAAATTATTCTGGGACAGCGAAATGTCTGGCAAACAAGAGGCAGGCCTAAAAGTGAGTCCTATTTGGGTTTCAAACTGTGGAACCTGATGACGCTTAGGTCTACCTGCTTTGCATCTGCCTGAACACAAAACCCAAGCTCGCAGCAGAAAAAAATAAAAGCTCCAAGTCTCAAATGCATAAACCATATCGAATACCACACTGCTCACAAGACATTCATGCTCACCAATAAGAGGCAAAAACTCCACGGCTAACAGTGCTACACAAGCAGCTGCATAACAGGAGCCACTTTGAGCATGCAGGATTATCCGAATGTGCTCAACCCTGATAAAGGGCTTAATGCAACATTTCCATTTGACTTTTCTCTGATGAAGTGAGACCCAAGCGCACAAGAAGCACTACTTATAAAGTTAGCCAAATCAAGCTTTTTGGGATTATGTCACCATGCAAGCTCTGCCATTTCAACGGGGCTGCGGATGTTTATGAGAAAGCCTGAGACAGACAAATGTAGAGTGACATGGAGGAAAAAAAGGGGAAATTTCTCAGCACTTATTTTTTTCCTTTCATTTTAAAAGGATAATGCCAAAGAGATTTTTGAATATCAAGATAAGTTATTCAAAGATCTCCTGAAAATGCTAAACATCTTAAATTGTACTTGCATGTTATTTTAATGACCCAAAGAGATTATCAAATCTCTGTTTCGCAAAGCTTTTGTAATAAAAATAATATATATACACACACACACACTTATATTTACACACTTCAATTATGACAAAGTGAACCTGATTGAAGATACCAGAGTAGCTGTGCAGTTTTCCAAAGGCCATATCAGGTATTGCACCAATTCCTTTTCTTCCTCTGAGAGTTTGCAAATATAAAATTATTTAGCCAGAAAACAAACAAAAAATGATTTTGACTACAAATGCTCTATGTGAATTAAAAGATCGGAAGTTAAATGCTTTCATGTGGAGACAAATTTGAGGGTTGCCAGGGGGAAAGTAAATATAGCTTAATTGTCTTAAACTGGAAACTGCACTTGAGAGCTGACAGTGTGGTGTACAGAAAATAACCTAGTTAGAAATCAGCAAAACAGCTGAGAAGATCACAGACTCAGAAAAAATGAAAAATCCACTTTTACGCCCTCTTCTCATCTTTACTAACACGGCTGTAAAGAAGGCAGACTGCTGTGTTCCTGGGCATCCCCATTACCAAGAACCTGAAATAAGCACAAGACTCAAATGTCTTCAAATGGCTCACAGGATGCAGCATCCACTTAGGGTGACTAAGGCAATTTGAGTTTTGTACGAGAATAGATGAAACTTATGACCAAATAGGATAATTATCTGTGATAAAATAGGCCCATTCTCAGTATGGTTAATCTATGAAGTTACACAGACAAGGTGAAACCTTGGTGTTATCATCCATGAAAAAACAAGGGAAGCCATCCTAAATATAAATAACTGATCCACTAATGCATACTGCTCTAAATCTGTCTCTACAGAGCTTATGGCTCCAACTCAAAATGACAGTACAGTTAAGTGGGTCGACTAAACTTTTATCCTTGCTGAAGTGCAACATGCATCTGTACACAAGAGTGTATACCTGCATTAAATTTGACAGCCTAACTAGGTCAAGGTAGTGCAGATTATTAAACAAAAAGGTTTGATGGTTAAATACTGAACTCACAAACATTCACCAATACAGAGCCTGTTATTTTATCCCAACTAATTCAGTCTTGTTGCCAAGGCAGCTAAAGTCTGCTGCTTTTTTAGGCTTCTGTAATTATTTTCAAAAATGATACATGGCGACAGAAGATTTACTTCTGAGTTCTAGCCTTGTATCTTGGCAACAATGAAGAAATGGGAGTGGAGCAACTTCGCAGAGCTCTTCCGTTATTGATTTTGTAGCACGAGAAGGGAGGAAGCTGTGCTGCTAGGAACAGGACAGGAGATTTCCCACTTAGACCGAACTTACTTTAGAGCCATTAGGCACACATTTAAAAGATCAAGGGTCAATATTAACTAAATGAGAAACTATATATGTAGGCACATGAGATATTAGTGGCATACCGCAAAATTACTTTCTGACTTAAGAGATGTATTAAAACCACACTATTATAACTATATTCAGTTATAATAGTAACATAAACACATGATTTCAAATAGTCTTTCTTCTCCAATAATGGCAGCAATGGATCAAAAACGTTTGACATATTTAATATTTTTCTTTCTGGACTACATTACACAAATCGTTAATTGCTTTATTAGCCTAAAAATAAAATTGTAGTGTCAAGAAAAAAGAAGTTGAAAAAGTTTTGTGCTTCAAACAACAATCACATAAAATAATAATCGCTTACTTGGACTTAGAAGCTCTTAGCTCTGATATTTGGTCGTACTGTCTCCTAAAATATTTGTTGCTTGACACATAAGAGGAGACAGAAATAGTTTATTCGCTCGTTACATGAGGCACAAAATGGAACCATCTGCTGAGTGGAATATTAAATATGTAAGGCAATCAACACCATTTCAAACGTATTTTTTTCCAACATAAAATTTGAACTTTTGACCTATAAAAGTTGTACTTTGTACTTTAGATGACTAAACCCATTAACAGTATGATTTACACTTTGTGTTCGTAAATTTTGTGTAATAATTAACGAGACAATGTGATGAGATTTTGAGAGAATACGGTTTTTATTAATGACTGGATGGAGCTCCAACAACATGAATTTATTTTGGGTATGAAAAAGTGCTGATTATATATTGAAATCCATCCATCCATTCATTTTCTGTTACCCGCTTCTTCCTTTCAGGGTCACGGGGGTCACTGGTGCCCATATACAGCATTCACAGTGCGAGGGGTTGGGTACACCCTGGACAGGTCGCAAGTCCATCTCAGGGCCACATAGAGACAAAAGAGACAAACAACCACTCACTCTCTCACTCACACATAGGGACAATTTAGAGTTTTCAATTAGCCTAACAGTCAAGTTTTTGGACGGTGGGAGGAAACCGGAGAACCCGGAAGAATCCCACGCAAGCACAGAGAGAACATGCAAATAGAAATGTCCCCGGCCGGGATTCAATTCGGCGACCTTCTTGCTGGGAGGCAACAGCTCCACCAACTGATCCACCGTGCCGCTGTGTAATATATTGAAATATTACTTTAAAAAAAGATCAAAGTTGGATATGTACCTACACCTTCCAATTGAAAGATTTGAATGTAAACTACCTCAATTTTAAAAATGTTGTGATTAGATTGTTCAAAATGAACTTAAAATGTAAAGAGTGCCACTAACTCACGCTGGTGAATACAGGCTCTGCAAACACATTTGAAAAAACTAATCCCTTCAATGCAAGCACAATCATGCACTTCCTCTTCAATAAACAGAACAGTGATTTGCCTAAGGCTTACATACAACACAGGAACAATTTACCAGAGTTCACATTTGAAACAACATTAAGGCAAAGCCAGAAATACTGAGCGATCCAACAATTTCTTCTAAAAGCAATGCATCAGATACTGTGATAGGGCATGAAGGTGACAGTGTTCGATCCCACAAGTGCAAACATGAATATATGAATGTAACAACATTCAGCATCTACTACATCTGCAGATCTTCGAACCAATGACTGTACATGGAGCATGCATGATCAGCAGCATGTTGTGGCTACATTTGAATAAAAGGTCCACACACAATACACATTCAAGTCATTGTGTTTTAAGATGGGTGCAAAATGTAAACTAACAAGTATTTAACCCTCATTAGATGTTACGGCGTGAGGCTTACAAACACGTTGTCAAATTATTGGCAAGTCTTTTCACACCTAAGCAAGGCTACAGTGTCTCTATTCCCCATTCCACACACACTCATTATGTCCAAACCCAAACATCACCGACATACAGCACAATCATTGCTTCCGTGTGATGTATCAAAAACCAGCTTAAAGCTGAATTTCTGTCATTAAGAAAACATTAATGAAGATGAATAAAATGAGCGTGATAGGAGACTGGGATGGGAATCTACATCTCACTCTCATACAAAGCTCCAGAAGGAACTCTGTTGGCTTTTTGACTTTGAGTGGGTGAGTGTTTTGGTTTAACAGGCTGTGGAGCATTTTTGTGTTTGTTTTTACCCAACTGTTTAGTTATGAAAGTGCACTGGCAAAATGTTTGCTGCATCTACTATAAAAGTTGTTATGGACTTCAGTTATAGGAACAACAGTTTAGTATGTTCACAGCCCAACAGAAGGGGTTAAAAATGATTCACTCAACTTTGAACCAAAACATTTTTACTTGCTAATCAGAAGTGAATAAATGAGATTTTTGTTAGTGTGATGTTAAATAGTTGTACTGTTTTAGCAATTTTCCATCATCTACACTTGTAACTGAATTTCTATGTAAATTTGTGCAACTTATTCCATTATGGTGTTATTATAATGTGACCCTTCTGAATCTGGCAGATTTCAAAAACAAACATTTAGCTGAGGCTGTAGAGTCCATGTTGTTACCGAGACTGGCACTAAAGAGATTGTCTAATCTCAACCTATTTTGTACTAAAACTCTTCTCAATGGCAGAGAAGTTGGTTCAAAATTGGTAGTTATTTACTACAGATGTGAAGGTTTTCCCCAACATTTTAACCTTTTTTTTTGAGGGGTAGATCAGTTTAGTTTTTTTTTTTTCCTCTCCAGCACAATACAATTAAACTCATCAACTTGCATTCATCAGTTGCTCCGTTCAAATTCAAATAAAAGTAAAACGAATTCCTGCAGTGCGTCTTGAGCACTGTTCAACTCCGTGCCGGGCTTCGTTGGGTCAGATGAGAGTAAATCATAGAAACCCCCCAGGTGTACAAACCCAGTAGATCAATAGACACAAGAGGGGGAAATCAACACTGCTTGTTTAAAAGGCGCATCCGGGCCAACACCAAGCCCTAGGGTACCTCAAATGAGTGGTTAGTATTCACACTGAGACACAGAGGGAAATGGGATATCCAGCTCCAAAATGGAATTGTCTATCAATTGAAACAGGGAGCGGTGTATGGAGTGTTTAAACATTTCCATGCAAAATTATTCCTTAATTCAAGGAAGGTGATTAGAGATAATCGGGCTGACTCACCTACTGATACACAGAGTGAAAAAAAAATACAGAGTGCTTTTTAAGTCTTTCAGTGGTTCTTACCTTTTTACCAATGAGCTTCTTCCTCAGGAACTCACGGGCCTCGAACATGTAGGGGATGTCATAAAGAGGACGGAATCGTTTATCTTTGTCCTTGTTCTTCTCCTGAATACAGATAGAAGTGCCATGGTGGAGAAATTGGGGAGAAGGGTCAGTGGGAGGAGGATTGCGAGGAAAGAAAAGTAGAAATGGAAACAAAAAATGGAGGCGAAAAGTTAGTCACTTTGTACTTTCAGAAGATTGTAGTTAAACATATATGCTGTGGAGGAATTTTTCTAAAAATGTTATACATAACGTAAATACATATTTTAACACATTTAAATTGCTGCTTCGTATTTTTTCCCCTGCATTGCAGCCTTGCGACAGATGGGACACTGAACTCAATGAAATAATGGAAAATAAATGGCAGAAAACAGACAATTCTACTTCTTTTGTACACAAGAAAACAATGTTAAAGCGCAACGTTTTCAAAGACATGCAGATGCCAGTAGCTACAGTAGACCATTTATGTTAAACAGATGCATTCCATACATGCATATATCACACACAAACGTAACCATACAGCCACAAACAAAAACTTCCTTCAAAATGCTACTCTGAAGGAAAAACAAATTATATATATGCCTTTGCTTTGGAAGTAACAAAAAACCTCAACATTCCTTTGAAAAAGCAAATGAATGGACAAATAAACAGAGTGATAGGCACCTTTTTTGCTGGGTAAGGTTTAAAAAATATTATTGCACAACTGAATGATGCAGTGGGAAAATAAACTACTAACTCTCAGGAGAAATAAAGCTATGAATGACAATACCAGTGGGCTCGCCACCTCTGGCCCCACCACTCTCCTCTCGGAGCATCATCATTATCTGTTGTACAAACAGTCCTCAAAAATGAGCGCACGCCTCAGATTAATTCCTCATTTAGTCTTCTTCTTAATGGATTTCATTCATTTTTAACGACTCCACAGTTGTTCAGAGCTGCCAGGTGTGGCATACAGCTGAGCAGATAGATGTTAAGACAAGTGAGGACAAAAGAATGTGTTAGGCTGCGTACAAGTTTGTGGCTCAGTTGTGGTGGTTATAATGAATTTACTGAGATAAACTTCACTGGTAACAACAAAAACAAAGGTCATGTTTTCATTGAATCTGTTATATTTTTGATTGATTGTGGACATCAAATCTATCTCCCAAAAAAGATTTTTTTATAATCGACCATGACATAACCATCATAGGTTTTCTGACTCTCTTCTTATTCGGTCACTTCGTTCCCATTTTCTTTCACAAGTAGAGTCAGCAAAACGTAGAACCTCAGAGCTGATTTGACATATTTCCAGTGGAAATCCCTCATCCCATTTCATCTCTACCAATTCAGTTGTGATCATATGAACGGAGAAGTTATGATTCCTCTTTGGCATAAACTAAGGATCTAACACCTTTCCTTATAGGATCACATTGGTTTAAATACTCTTTTCACTGTAACTGACAAATACTAAATGCTAACAGTTTCGCTTCCACAATCTAAAATGTATGCATGCAAACATTTCATTAGGATTCTGATCAACAAAAGGACAAGACAACAGAACTGCTTCCACAAAGAAAAGTAAAGAACAATCTAAGGAGAGGGGGAAAATGATTTCTCACTAATAGGCTGTGGAAAGGCAACCATGTCACTGCAGGGAAAGAGTGTAAATGTCAGCACTGTATGCCAATTAGACACAAGGAGTGGAGAAGCAGACAAAAGGTACCACTACAGAATCTTTTAGAAATCATGCCTCTACAGTGTGCACAAGCTAGTAAGTGACAGAAACAAGGTGTTTAAAAGGCAGACAAGCAGTTAGTATTACTTTAGAATTACTATTACTTTCATTTATCATTGCTGATTAAGTGCACATAAAACTATTCAAAAAATAAAAAACAAGAATTTCTTAATCAACTGCAAATCCACGGCCACCTTTCATGCCTGAGTTTTAAACTAAATGCCTTGTGTTGAGGAGTGACCGTTGTAGCTTCTTTGGGCAACCCTTAAATATACAGTTGTGAACAATCTTGTGATAAAGAGACGTCATGCACAGAGCATATGTTTTGAATGACTCAGGTTCTACTTCATCAAAGTTTAGCTCAATATTTAATAAATGCAGCACAAGATTACTTTGAGTTACCAAAGATTACTTTGAGTTTGAATAAAACATATCCAATGCTTCGTGAGGTATTTTGCTAACACGACAGACAAAAACAAACACACTCACAAACAGTCCCAGGCTAAAATATAATCTTTATGCGCCTTTAGGGAGCAAACAATAAGCATGCTTCTTTTTTAGCCAAACAAAAAACACGAGGCTTCTCTACGTTGATACAGCTCTAATCATTTGACTACAAAGCTATATTCAGCCTCATTTTGCAAATGACAACATCAGCTACATTTAATTACTCCAACCAGACAAACTCGCCACACGTCACCCATAAAGTGTTATTATGCAGCTGCAGTGAGGTTACAGAGGAGAGACTCAGTGCGATGTCTCAGCCATAACCCAATCACAACAGTTCGCACTCACTATCCTCGGGGGGAGTTTTGTTCTATTTGGGGTGAATTCACTTCATTTCAAATTACCAGCTAAAGATCAGGAATCGTCTTTGACTACTGCAGAGGCATGGTGCATGCTGGATTGTACAGTGTCGCAGGGCTGCAGGCTCTGAGCTGCAAATGTGTGGATGCGACTGCTGGAAGCGTTTTCAACTTCTGGAACATCAAGAGCAAAATCATGACTCAGGAGAACGTCAAATTTTCTGATGTGAGAGAGAGTGTAGCAGGCCCCTGTGTTGCATTCAGCTGATTGAGTGGAGTTGTTTGTGTTTAACCTCTCTTTTGGGAAAAATCCACTGCTGTGTTCATGTGTTTCAGACATTAAGGGCATGATTTTTT
>JAVKLF010000053.1:6590021-6603548 GCA_034783495.1 Millerichthys robustus
GTTATGTTTTATTGTGAGTAAAATAATTTGCAAACTTTCTGCAAATTCTGTTTTTGTTTACATCTTGCACAATACAAATCTTTTAAACATAAAAAAAAATCATATCTCTGTTTCTATATTTCAGTCTTTCAAGAACAAAGCAGTCTTATTTCTCTGAATCCAATCAACTTCACATCTCATCAGGTACAGACTTCCTTTGATTTTAAAGACCTTTGGTCCTAAATGCTCTCTTTGACCATTTTCTGATTTGTCTTTTAGGAATGATTTGAATAAAACAGACTTTCTGTCAAATAAATGTTTGAATACACTAAACACTGATAAATGAGTTAAACTATGACACTTTTATAAGAGTAATACTTACAGACGTCCTGTGAAACTCTCACATATGATAAAGACAAATGTTGATTTACAGGAAATGGGGGTCTTCAGCGCCAACGGTGAAACCTCTACTTTGCACCAGGAGGTTACAAGAAATTTGCAAAATACTTACTTTTTTCCATCAGACACAGGTACAGACATGGAGTATTTGGTGCTGATTTAAAGTCCTACATTTTGAGAATTCCCCATTTTAAAATGATAATGTGAATGTTTGAACATCTCTTATCCATCCCACCCTCAGTTCCCTATCATCTGAATGACATGTTGCCACGGGATCGTCACAGAGATACATTCCCTGTCCCACTGGTTCAACGTTACTCCAACACAAGGATGGCCCTCCCTCTGACATCTGAGCCCACCAGAACCCACCGCCCGG
The DNA here is from genome assembly GCA_034783495.1 of Millerichthys robustus. Classification (NCBI taxonomy): domain Eukaryota; kingdom Metazoa; phylum Chordata; class Actinopteri; order Cyprinodontiformes; family Rivulidae; genus Millerichthys; species Millerichthys robustus. The sequence goes on from JAVKLF010000053.1 coordinate 6,590,776, forward strand.
TGCCTCAGCAGTGGGACCAGCAGAGAACGCCTTTCATTTGGAGTCCGCTTCAAACAAATGAGAAGTTTCTGTTCACTCAGGATGTGAATCTGCAACACTGACTGAAAAAAAGGACAGTTAGGTGGATAAGTTTGACGCAGAACCTTTTTTTTAAGTATTCCCTTGCAGTCAAACCCAATTTAAATGAGTCGAGACATTTTCTGACCACTAGAGGGAGACAAAAGACTGATGTAACATGCTTTCACGCTTTCTAGTGATCGCTTCTTCATTCCTTTACTTCATTAAAGTGGGAGTCAGATAAATTATTTTGGAGAAAGATAAATGTATTTGAATTGTGTACTTAAAGCAGTGACATAAATCCAATAAACCCACGTGTAAAACAGACAAAGTTAATGCTGGAAGTACTAAATTAATCTGGCTATCCAAGGTTGTTTTAAACCTTTTTTGCTGTGATGTTTTATGTGCCCTTTCAGGAAACAAGCTGTTCTATGCCACAGTGTGATTAAACTAATAAATGGAGGGTTAGGCACAGCAGAGTGAAGGTTTTAGAGGGTACAAGTAGTGCTAACAGAGGAGATGAGAAGATGAATCAGGAGATTGGACCTCGACCTGTTGGGTCCGTCATGTTTCTGGTCAGTGACTTGCTTGGCTTCCTGACTCGTTACCATAAATCAAAGCTTCATGGGTCATTTAGAAAGACCACAAAATGAAGTGGATGTTATCTTTTTTATGGTGTTCGTTTGAAGCGCAGAAGGAAAAGCTGAGGCAACCTTCCCAGAGTTTCTGCCCAGTGGGAGAATCTGTAAAAGTGTAGCTTCAAAAACCTCTAAACCCGATCTGATATCTGTGTTGCTTCGGATCAGTTTTTATTACTGCAGCAGGCCAGAGGTATTGAGTTCTTTTACATCCCTTTACTACAGCGAAGAGGCAGGAAGACTGGGAGGTTCTTGATGATCGGTCACCAGAGGAGCAGACCGGGACCGGGCTGCAGAGCAGAGCGCAGTACCACGAAGGTGGACAGATAAATAACATCCCCACATGACAGAACTGTGAAGATGGCCATCTGTGCTGCTTTGTTTCGCATTGCAAATAAATTTCCAACTTAAAGAGAGAAAAAAAATGCAGCCTTCCTTGAAAAGCCCAGCTTCCATACTAGTTTTAAATAAATGTGCACAATCTTGTAGTGCTCAGAATAGATGCTGGGGATCAGCCTCACCTACTACCACCACAAACCTCAAGTGATTGTCGGCAAAAATGACTCAGTTTTAGCCATTTTTGGGTCTCTGGAAGTCATTTTACTGTGGTGGCCATCTTGACTCAGTTCGACTCCAATCAATTATCAGCTGTTGATGTATTCTAAATAATCTAAGTTTCATTCAAATCTGTCCAGTGATTCACAAGATATTTTGCTAACAGACAGACACAGACAATGCTTACTAAAGCAGCACTGACTAAACAGTACTAAGATAATAGGATTGTATGCAACAGGCCAACACAGTAACTTCTAGCTTTCAATTTCTTTCACAAATAAAACCCTGACAAGTGTGTTGTGCATTTATATTAGATGTTTGTTATCAAACAGCATCACGAAGCGCAAGGAACATACCAGACTGTTCAGACTTCAGATTTTAGGCAGAACAAATCTTTTTGCAAGACATCGGCGACGGTCTGTGCCAAGATCCAAGTTTGCCTTGGCCACTAAAAAACAAAAACAAACAAGATTAATCTTACATTTGGGCAATACAATATTATATATCTCCTATTGAGCAACCAGAAGTTTGCTGGAAAGCTCATCCACTGTGGACTCTACCCCACTCAGCCGACGCTGTCCACATTTATCACCCAAATGTTTTTGGAGACGTATATATTTATCTTCCGAACTGGTTGTATGGATAACCCTTGCTGCTTTAGCCTCTATAAACATTCATCACACACAAGGACTTGCTTCTCTACAACACTTTCAAACCCTGGGCATCGATTCTGTGAATCTGGCAGATTTTTTATTCACACATTACACGAAAAGAAAACTATTATGCATTAAGAGAAATGTTTTGGTGTAAAGGCGTTTATTAAAACGGGAATAATATAAAGGATACAAAATTCATTTAAAAAAACCCATCAGGAATACAAAACAACTTAGCAGCGGAATTTTTATGTATATTTACACAAAATTACAATTTACATTACATCAAAAAAAGAAATTAAATAACAGCTATAAAACCATCAGAGCAAAACCAATTTTAAACAAACAAATAAAAAAAACAAACTTTACAATATAATTCACTTTAGCGTCGAACTGTGCAAGACTAGTTTAAATTTGCAATTTAACTCACAATAATTTAAAGGCTTTCCTGGCCATTTTAGAATGGAGTTCTGTGAAAATGTTACAAAGAATTGTCAACTTATCAGGGATCTCTGAATAAAGAGCATGGCTGATGAGCTAACAGCTAGTCTGAACGCAGCCTAAACCAAAGCAAACCGTTGCGGTCTTAAAACAAAATTTTACAGCGGGCATACAAAACTTTGTCCCACATAAATTTCAGACAGGTAATAACAAATTTATGTGGGTATTTACAGGAGCAGTAGCAGCAGCCATTTTCAAGTGCAGCCAAGACCTAAAGAAATTGCTCTTAAAACAAAACAACAGTTTTTATTTTAACCATTGCTGTCTTGGATGTTTGAAGACAAGCTTTATGAGCTAACAGTGTGTGGCAACACAAGTTACCACCTGAAAAAATGACCTGAAGTGTATTTTTTATTTTCTAGTGCCCATTTGTTTACAAAAAAAGGAGAGGGACTTAAACGTTGTACTGCATCCAGCCACTAGAGGGGGCTCATCCTTAGCAGCTTCAACTTGTGGCCCAGTTTTTTTGAACGTGCCACAGGCGCAAACATCTTTATTTCAACCTTTACATCATTTACTTGGTTATTTTGGCGGAAATAAATTTGTGCTGGAAGTGCCCAAGACTACACCGCAAGTGCTACTGCTAGCTACTGCTGCCACAATTTGCTCTTATAAATAACCACATTGGACTTGTTTTTTTTTTTTTCCATTCATTTAGTCTGGAGCTGTTTGGTCTAGGATGCAGCTGGACTAGCTGTTAGCTCATCAGTTGTGTCAGACAAACTGATGCTCCAAACTAAGGTTGCTCAAAAAAAATGATCTACAACAGGTAAGATGTTTATTTGATGTTACTTTTCCATACTTCAAAATGGCTGGAACATCTCTTTAAATATGACAACTCACTAATTTGCATCTGGAACAGAACAATATGTTGTTTTGGATGCATTTCGATTATTTTCCATGCATCATTTAAAGCAGTGGTACCTAATCCTGGTCCTCGAGGGATCTAAAGTCATCCTCTCAGATCTGACATGTTTTCCGTTTTATTCATGTGTGGGCTTCTCAAAAATACGATGTAAATTATAGACAAGTTCTGGACTAAGAGCTGACGACTCATAATCAGTGCACAGTCAAAATGATCGTATTCCAACTATTTGATTCCTTTTTTTAAAGACGTGTTGCTAGCATCAACTCCCAAATGGGCCCTTTCCCTGTTTTGTTATAAAGTTTATGATAATAGCAAATGAAAAGATTTTGTTTAGATTCACATTTCATCAAACACCTTTTACATGTGGGTTTGTAAAAGTTTCTCAGACTATAAACTGCAGTGGAAGACTCTCATCAACTTCTGAATTTGTTGTTGTTGTTTTTTTTAACCAATTTCTTCTGAAAAGTTCCAACAATAAATAGGAATAACTACAAGCTACCAAATTCTTTTTAAATATTCCACATAATCAGATGTACAAAGAAGCGTATCTAACTTTACGAACAATATTCCAGATCTATAAGACCTATAAACTCTCACACTGCAGCAGAAACTTAATAGAGCTGCATGTTTGTACATCCAGTCACCTTTCATGTAACAACCAAATAAAAAAAGTATCAAATATTTTACTGACAACACACAGCCCACCAGGGGCCACAGTTCCCTCCAAATGGAGACCAAACAGTCATGTTATATTTGGCTCTTCTCTCTCATGCTACAAATATTAGCATAAGATTTGGAGCAGTTTGCTCAGGCCTGCTTAAACTTTCTCTCAGGGAAACCAACAGCTCCAGCTAACTGGGGAAAAGGTAGTTCAGCTACAGAGCATAATTAGAACTGACAGGTTTGCTGAAGTTTCTCCTGCAGTTTAACTATTTGATGAAGCTGAAGTCAGATATTTACCATGAAGGCTGAAAGGTGTAGCTTTACAAATTGATTTTCTCACAGGGAAAGAGAAATGTTATAATGACCCTTTCAGCCTATTCTGTGGGATCCTTCTAACATTAGAGCAGATAGCAATTGTAAATCCTAAATCTAGAGCAGGAACTATTTCTCTCTCTCTCTCCCCATATGTAAATAAGGTAAAATAACAATTTGTAGACCAGCTAAACAAATTCATAGAAATCCCAGTCCAAGAGGAAAACTGGTCTCTTTGGAACTGGATTCAAGTACATTCCAGGAGATAGTACTGATTCACAAATGTCTCTTTGGTTGTCTTCATTTAAATGGCTTCAGAAGTTCTGAACATGTCAAAACACTGTAGTTCACCATCCATGTGCCCAAGACTTTGGTTGATGCAGTCTAGACAGATCTCATACCTAAAGAGGTAAGATTCCATTTGGTACGTCTCCATTCTCTCAAAAGTGATTTTCCTCTTTGATTAGCTCCCAACTTGAAAAGGTCCTTGGTCACCTCTCCTTTGGCATGTCATGAGTTTGTTCTCTATAAGATTTTTTTTTGCAGCCCAAACCTTCAATTCCTCTCCAAAGTAGGATAAAGTTTAAACACTTTGTAAATCCACTCCGAGTAGAATGCAACATTAACAAACAGGGCGGGCTGCGACGAGGCACATTTTGTCCTTTGGATGCTCACACCAATAATAACTTTGCGCTCATGCTCCTGGCAGACCAATGGACCACCATAGTCTCTCTGCAAAAAAAATAAAAAATGTGTACCAGATTATAGTTTGGAGCTACCTTTTAGGTAAAGTCAAATTATGTTGTATTCACACAAATAATGATACTTACGTCACACACGCCTTCCCCGATCTTCCCACCAGCACATATTCTGCTGTCCCCTGCGTCCCCTTTGATTTGTGAGCACATGTCATTGTTGACCATCGGCATGGTTACGGTGTTCAGTGCTTCATCATGGCCTGTGTCTAAACAGAGAATACAAAAAAAAATAAAAAAATCATATTGGCGAAGAGTGACCAAAATACTTTCAGCTGAAAAGTTCATATTATAGAAAGTGTTTTTAAGGCTTATGCGTGGAAGAAGGCAGTACTTTTAGTTTCCCCCCATCCGTACATGGTGCAGTTGGTGCCTTCGGCGATGTGACACTCTTTAACTGGAAGATGAATTGTCGAGGCACCCTCTGACACGGGGGCGGGGCTGGAACGAAAACAATTGCAGCCAAAAAAAAAAAAAAAAAAGAATCAAAACCCGCAAATTCACTCGTTTTGCTTCTAATTAAAAAAAAAACAAAACATTGCAGCATGAGCTCTAAAGCCCCTAAATCTTTATCTTTTTTTATTTAAAAAGAACAAAAAGTATAGCTAAAAGTAGTTCATCTGGTAGAACAGTTTGTGCTCAAACACTAGGAACTTCAATTGATGAAGGGGGAAAAGTTTGAAAGCATTTGGGTACTTACTCTTCTAGTTTCAACATAACTAGATTGGATCCCTCTGGGCCGCAGATCAGGCGAGAGATCCGCAACCTTGGACGCTTTGTAGACTCATTAAGATGACGCAGACCAACCTGAACGCTGTAATCCTTTAGATCTGGAACGCTGTATTTGCAACAGTGAGATGCAACTTTCAAAAGCTGAATTAAATAACTAATGGCATGCAGTTAGTCACTTTTTGTCTTCCTTAAAACATGCCCTTATGGTATATGGAAGTCAAACATGCTTGAACAATATTCCATATAAAGAAAGACTTTGGCACGTTTAAAATAAATAAACTAAATGTAAGTTGTACAGAAACGTGGTTCAGAGGAACATTTACAAAATAACCATATGGTGCATAATTACCAGGATGTAAAGCATTGCTGATCTGTCAAAACCCAATCCTCTCTTATCAGAGAGCCACCACACAAATGAACTTTCCTGAAAAAAATATGAAGGTATTTTCAGTTTATCTAATGTAGATAAAGAGCTTTTTTAAAATAAAGAAATAACTTACTCTCTTTGGATGCTTACAACCCAGCTGCCGTCAGAACCTCGTACCTGATGTCCTCCAACTATTCTAGTGTTTATGTGCACAAAGCATGATATCTTGGGCTTGGCTAGACCTGAAGAGGAGAACATTTTGATAAAGTTTGTATTACAAATGAATTTTAAAATGTTGATTTTTAACTTCAAAATTAAATAAGATTTTAGCCAATAAAGAGCAACAGATTGAACAGAAAGATCGGATATAAAGAGTAAAAAGGGAAAAGGAGGGAGGAGATCAGAAAGAGTAAAACAAGGAGGAGGACCAGTCTGGTAAAAGCCAGATGAGCAAAAGAGATACTTACTGTTTGGTTGGGGAGTAGTTGTTGCTGATTCACCTGATAAAAGTAAAGCAAAGCACAACTGTAAGATTAGGCCTCGCATCAGTGGGAAACTGATTGACACATAAAAAAATGAAACCCCGGAGCAAACAACATTTCTTAGACTTTATAAGGACTTTGTATCTGAATCATTTGAGGCTTTGACAGCAGCCACTGCAGATAAATTTGCTCGAGACCTAAAAACTTCACGCGGGACATGTTTTACATTATGGAAATCATTATGCAGCCATTCATGAGAGGCTTTTCAGTGCAGCAAAATTGGAACCAGCCAAAGAAAAATGTTGGGTCCAGCAGTCAGCGTGTTTTTTTTTTATTCTCTTCAAATATAATACTGGCAGCAGAGTGCTGCATCTGTTTGCTGTTTGAGCATTGCACATTATCTGCCAATTGAACAAAACCACAGCAGATCACACAAGCCTCTAAGCAAGACACAAAGAAGATCTGTTATTGTTGTACTTTTCTGAAGTCATCAAAGGCTGTAAAGCTAAATTGTTTTATCGTTGTACTACTCAACAATAAAGTGTTTTAGTCAGTCCTGTTGAAATGGCCTGACTATAATGAAACGACTTGTGACATAGTACTACTGTCCAAATGTAAGCTGTAAATAAAACATATGTAACAGCACCGGCAAAACCGGCTACTTAATTAATGCTTTAAAACTAGTTAGCAGAGCTTAGCATAAAGACAGGAGAAAAAAGAAGAAAGCTAGCTTGGCTCAGTCTCTGGCACCACAATATGTCCAATAACCCATGTAAAGCTTGCAAATAGTTATGCCAACAATGTGCCAGTTCAGCCTCCAAGTGTTCAGTTTTTCACAGCTGCTAAATGTTTGAACTTGCTGCACATTTACTTACCACCTGAAAGCACAACAGCAGGTGCATAATTCAGAGTACCTCACTAATTTTGTGAACACAAATGCAGGCAGGCTCTCTCCTTTCAGAGATGGGGTTTACAGGATAAATATTATTCCAGTCACTCACATTGCTTCAGTTTGCAGTAGTCCCAGACCAAGCGGTTATTTGGACTTGTGTAACACCAGGGCCCATGTTTGTCTCGATCTGGGTTCCGGCAGTAGTTCATCTCTAGTCCTACGTGGGATACTGTAGAGTGAGAATCCTCACTGTAAAACACACAAATACAGATTCTCATAATCTGTTTGTTATTTTGTGCACAGAGTTTTAGAACTTAAACACTTAAAGTTTGTGTATCTTGTGCATTGAGTTGTGCATGCACTGCAGATACACAGTACCATCACATCTTCAGTAATGATTATATATGTGCACACAGTCTTACTCTGGCTTTCCTACAGTGCAATGAATCCTCTGCATTAACTGCACAGAGCACACAGAAGAAAACAGCGTTTTTAGAAGAATGCTCAAGGGAGTACAAAAGTATGCAGTCTAAGTATTCAGCCGAGCTCAGACCAACAGGAGCCACATCCTCCATGGAACGATTTGGTTGTGCTCTCGATTGGTAGGAATTCACATCTAATCGTGTGTCCTTCTGCAACTTGGCTGAACAAGAATTGAATGTGATCTTCTCCAATATCCAAAATATCCCTGAAAAGCAATTACTGGGTAGGAGTTTGGACACACAGGCGCAAAAATCACGCCAAGCGAGGGGCAACAATTTGTCAGGGGGTGAAGATAATTCCACTTCCCAGGAGAATGTTAAACAAGCTGTAGCTCTCGGCAGTATTCCCTGGAATGACCCTTAACCTTGAGCAGGGTAGACTCGCTGGCTGCAGTCTATGTGAGGGAGCTGATTGGCTTTGATCTGCTCTCTTCAGAAAGCACTTCCTGGGGTCAGGGGCCAGCTCTGGAACATGTCCATCTGTCTGTGCCATTCTGGCTTTTAAAATTCTTCTACATTAACTAAATCAAACAGCCTGAATTCAACATGAAGTAACAGTTCTGGAGTGGGCAACATCTCTTTCAGGGTGGCTCACTTGGAAAACACCCAAGGGCTCCCTCTCATCAGATGAATAATAACTGGGCTTGGTATTGACCCCTGAGGAACCCCTGATTTCCTTTCACTGTTTGTTTTCACAGCTTAGCTTCATCAGTACAAAAGAGCTTTTCATGAGGCAACACGAGCTAAATTGTCAACACTTATCCACTGAGCAGAAAAAAAGTGTCATTCTCTCTACAAAAAATACATTTCTCTATTTTTGAGTGCACTTTTGCAATTGTGTTACCTGTTTATGTGATGTGACCAATTTGCACAGGGAATCCCTGACCGAGTTATGGATAATGAGCCACGATAAAACTCTCCATTGTCTTCATAACACTCTGGAAGAAAGTGTAACACAGATATTTTAGAAAAACCATGTCCAACATTCCTACAGGTGCCAAAGATAATACACCTGAATGCTTTCAGTGAGTAGGCATGCTTAAAAACACAATCAGGCACTTGCACAAAGAAACTAAAAATATGGCTGTATGTTTTTTTTGTGGCTTGAATGAGTCAAGTCGATGACACCCTGTGTAACGGATGGTTCTAAAATATAATAGAGCATTTCAACTCCAGTATGTTCATTCTTAAACTGCATGAGCAGACAGCCAGCAGTAACAGACACGTGTGGTCTTCTGAAACGTAAAGCAGAGAAACATGAGGATTGACAGCGAGCACTGTTGCCAAAACCTTTTGTTTTTGTGGAATTCATTGGGCAGCTCTCTGCCAAGTGGTTCAGTCCTACGAGAGCAATATAGAAATTGTATGTGGAATTGCACTTTGCAAAGGCATGACATGTCTTCGCAAACATCTGCACTTCGGCATGTGAAATGTGCTTCTCAAAAAACAACAGTAACTTCTAGACGCTTCACAAGATGCTTGTCATTTGTTGAAAGCTTCACACATATGAAGGCTCTGCTGCTCTTAAAAATAGTGACATTTATGACATTTTGGATTTTTTGTTTTCATTTTAATGCGATGGTTTGAATAGGGAAAAAAACAGTTCTAAAGGGAAAACAAATAACTTAACTCCACATTGTTGCTGTTGATGTTTATCTTTCAGAAAAAGGTTCCAAACCACAGAGTCTAGACTCTACTGACCTATAGTCAGTCAGAATTTACGTTTACCTATCAGCAATGACCCAGCAACGGTTATGGTTATTTTATATTTGGGCAAAGTTGTTAAAATAAAGAAAGCGATCCCAAATTTACAAGAATGAAATACTTCCTTATTACTCATACTAATATTTTTAGACATTTGTTAAAACATCCGAATAAAAACAAAGCTTTAAGATCAATTCACCCATTTCGTGTGTGTCCTCTGCGTCACATCTGGGGATGTGTGTGCACTTGGCTATCCTCATATTGGGGTCCGCCGTGAAGCACCATGGGTAATCTGCACCATCTGGGTTGCGGCAGTAATTCATCTGAAGGTCTCTAGAACACACACACAAACTACAATTTAAATGATCATGCTGATAGATGTATTGTTTGCAAACAAAAGCATTTAATGTCATCACTTCCTTTTATTTTAACTGTAAAATGCACAGAACAAACAAATTATCTCCCGGGCATGCTGGTAACCACAAAAACAAGCATCACTCACTTGCATTTGAACTTCTCAGGAAGAAAAGAGTGGTTATGGGGGAACTGGGAGTCCCAGTGCTGACATGTCACACCCACGGGAGTCACATTCATTGTTCCTCTGTAATTTGTGCCATCTCCTTGGATGCAGGACGTTGTTGTGTTGACATCAGAATCCCCACTGGTGTCTGAGTCTGCAAGGGGGGGAAAATGTTGTTGTTGAAGCAGAAGCATGAGAGGGAAGTCGCTAGCAAAAATTGAATGCAGGAATGAGGGAGGGAGAGTAGGAGGGAGATGCTAATCCCCAGAAGAATGTGTCATGTTTAACCTGGAGACAGATGATCAAAAACAGTAGCTCTCCACCCCCTGTGCTGCTAATGCAATAGGAAACCGTGTGTACTCATAACACTGGTGCCACACATTCTTGCACACAGGGATTTTCCACAACTTATTTAACCTGACTACAACAAAAGGATTAAATTTAAAATTTTTTTTGAAGGAATGTATAAAAGGAGTAGCCGTGTGGTCAAATCTTGCACTCTCTTATGCAAGATTTTGCAAGATGAGTTAGCTCTGAGAGTATGTACTGAGGATGAGTCAGTTGTAAATGTACATCCACATATTACTTTGTGTGTGTTATTAAAATCCATCCAGTAGTTTTTAAGATATTTTGTTAACAGTACAAAAAAATGAACCCATAAATAAATATGCACACACAGTCTTGGCAGTGACTCGTGAACTGGATGTCTTCAGATGGACATAGGAGCCAATCTTTGACCCAGTTATTCTTGTACAGTATGGTCAAAGGAAAGTGTTTGTGGTGGTATGTTGGATTGGTGAATGCCATCTTCGAACTGCATTGTCACGCCTTCTAAAAGCATATCAGAGGTCAGCATCATACAATGAAGTACCCTCACAAAAAAAAAAAATCAGGCATAAGTATAACATGACCAGTTCACTTAAGCTGGAGTTGGGCAATAATGGCAGTGAAAGTGAGGATGCCAAGCCTCCTCCTAATTGGTTGGTGCACCAATACTCTTGATCTATCCTAAGGATTTTCCCACAGATAGTTGATATGCCTCAAGTGCTTTTAAGTGCTGTGGTCCACGTTTCTGAGTCATACAGAAGTACTGCTTGGTAGGTCAGAATTTTGGTCTTTGCCAGTAGGTTGCAGCTCTCAAAGACTATTTCCTTTAGCCATGAGAAGACCCCAGTGGCACAGCTGAGGCAATGGTGAATTTCATCGTCAACGACATGAGGCTGCCAAGATATGGAAAGTGGTTAGTGGTTATCATTAGAGATGTTTCGGTGCAGAAAAAGTGCACTGCAGTTTAGTGGAGGCTGAAGGAGAATTTAGGTCTTTTATATTAATGACTAGGCTAAGCTATTTGTGTGCTTTTGCAAAGGCCAATAAACTATTCCAAACATTTTCAGATGGAATTCTTCTTAGTGGTGCAGGGAGCAACTTCGTCCATGCAGATCTCTGTTTCTTTAGCCTTTGACAAATGAGACGGAGGAAGATGGAGGAGGAAAGAGAATGTTTTGAGGTAAAAAGCGAAAGGCGGGCAGAAAAGAGGGATTCTTTGGCTTGATGTAATGCATGCCAGTGTCTGTGAGCACCGTGTAGCACAGGTCAGTGGTTTTTATCTTTCAGAGGGCAGGCATTAAGCGATGCACACATCTGGATAAATGCAGAACCTCCACCCTCACCATAAATCACAGACTGTACTGTAAAAGTGCATGTGCGGTTTGTGTTTGGCGGAGGAAAAAGAACAGGAGAAAAAGAAAGATGCTCTGTGTTTGTGGGTGTGCTTACCGGTACATTTCAGTGTACTGTGACAAAGTAATGAACACACTCTCCAATGACCTAAACTACTTTTGAGTTCATTATTGTTTTTCTTCACATTCTGTGCAGTAATTAGAACTTTTTATATGTCATCTTTTGGGAAAGCCTGGCATATTTCAGCAAAAGTCCCGTGCTTACAAACGGAAAACATTTGACTCATCATAAAAAAAAGTTAAGCAAAGAAGACTCAGGACTGTTGAAGAGCTAGAATCCTTTAGACAACAACAGAACTTTACCCTTCAAAAACTGAATTGTGACTCTATTTTCACGCATTTTGTTTAAGATCCAGCCCTCCTTGGTTCAGGATTATAGGAACTCTGATGTTGAGATCTAATATCTGTAAGGGCCACAGCATCTGACTTAAATCATTTTCATGTTCATCACACCATTCACTGACCCCCTGAGCCCTGCAAAGAAGCATCTGCAATCGCTTTCCTTTTGCACATCGATCTGTCTCTATACACTCTGATTTCAGCATCTACGGAACCTTACGGTACCCGTGTGAAGGATTTCCATAGACATTCTCTACTTTCTAGTCCTAAATAGTCTCAGAACACCTGTTTTAAGTCAAACGATTCCTTAATCTATTTGCTTTTCCTTGCTGAAGTACAAAGATTTAAAGTTAAACATCACATGAAATATATGAATACAATTTTCACTTCCAAATCCAATCATAGATTCCTAGTTGAGTCACATAATCCTGTAGTTCAAGCAGTGGCGGGCCGTGCATTTAACATCTAGGCCTTCAGTAGTGCTCCGTCTAAATCAAGCCAACCCTCAATAACT
>JAVKLF010000053.1:6612130-6623997 GCA_034783495.1 Millerichthys robustus
ACTAAAAATGTTGAGCAGGGTTGATAACCAAAGAACACAGTAAAGCTGATCAACAGGTTGATAAGCTGTGGTACAATAGTTTCAGACTATCATTAAAACTTTTCTTTTTATTGCTTTTTTTAAAAAGCCTAAAATTGTTTTTATATCAGTTTTACCACTTTGTGGAATTGATAATGATATAGTTTTAAGTTGCGGCTAAATAGTTCTTATAAGTCCTAAAAAAAAAAGTCATAACAAAGCATTTAGAAATCTGAAGAAGTCATTTAAAACTTATTTTGATTCTCGCTGTTAACAACCAGGAATTTGAGTTCATTTCTTTTTATTCTAAAAAATAAGAATGACCTTTTCTCACGTAGTCATCCAAGGAAAACTTTAAAAACAATTGGAACTCCTAATAAACAATCCATTTTACGTGACATGCTTAATGTATAGTCCTTCAGCCACTGGAAACCAAACACACGCCAATGTACGGTAAAAATGAGCCGTCAAACTGTCAGCAACGCAAATGGACAGATTGTAATTCATTCTTGAATTATTTATAGAGTTTTGTCGAGAGCCATTTCTTTGGAGGAAGCCGATCAAAAGAGAGTTTTAACGTTGCAAAAATGTGGCACAATGGGATCAGAGAGGGTTCAAAAACAGGACAAAATCATATTTTAGCCCAAACGTTGGGGGCTCTTCATTCAGCAGGATAGAACGCTACTGTAACTGTAGACTTTTAAAGCTACACCAGTCTTTTAGAGTTTATAATTACTGGCAAGTGCAATATAAATCACTCAGGACAGTCTTTTTGCTACTGAGTTACAACCACATGCCCCTCTGCCAAGAGCCAACACGAGACGTCGGGTGTGTACTTAGGATATTGTAAACTGTGGATCGTTTGGAGGCTTGTCGTGGTCGAGAATGGTTTTCGGGGAGGACATGTTATTAATGTTTGGGCTCCACTGGACCACATCTGGCAGTCATCACAGTGTTGTTCCAGCCCTGATGTCTGGCCAGGCCGCTCAATTAGATTTCACTTAGTCTCTTCCTCTCCTTGCACTCAGACCCCTGCTATCTCCGAAATATCTGAGCATTTGCCGAAGCACAGGATAACGATAAAAGGTGCTCAGGAGAGGAAGAAAGATGAGATTTAATGAGAAGAGGCAGACATATTTAGAAGAACAGGTTGGGAGTTCAGGTTGAAAATGTAGATAGGAAAAGGTGGGGGACCTGACCCTCAAACACTTTCAGTTTTTAGCTGTTGAGGAAGACATTTGAAGACACTCTGACATGTTTTAGCCATGCATTTTAGGGTATTATGTCAGTTACTGCCCTAAATAGTATCAGTTTTTCAACAGAGGGGGGAGAAAACCTGTGTTGTGTGATCAACAGGAAAGTAGCAGGTTAAATGTGTTTGAGGAATTAGGGGGGCATCACATCTGGTTAAGGGTGCACAATATACCAGATGTGAACCCACCCACCTTGCACTTGCACAAACACACACACATGCCTCTTAATCCCTTTCTTCTCTGTCTCAATCTCACCTTTTGCTATCCCTTTAACAGGAGAAGTGACCAAATACTTTTACTATTTGCACCCCTGGCCCAGTCAGGGGTCAGAGATCGACCGGAGAGATTTTCTGCTGCTCATTTCAATCTTTAGAAATCAAGGCAGTCAAGGGACGATATAGAACATTTGTTTAATATGGGTAATGTGCATTTTTTAAAACATAATATAATGATTTGCTTAATTTAAGAGTTTGTATACTTAATATATGAATGACCATTCTTGCAAAAAAGCATATAAATTGTGGTTTACTGAATGCTTGTAACAACTGTTGCTGCATGTTTAGTTCATTTTCTTACTTGGCAATTGATAAAATATGCACAGGAAGAGCTGATGACCATTTAAAAAAGTGATATTAGCAGATTAAAAGTGGTCAGCAAATTAATCTGTCTGTTCACTTAAGGCAGACAGATGTGAGCTGTGATGTGCTGTGTGAAGCCATTAGATGATCCAGACTTTATGTGGGAAAAATGTAGTGAACTTAGTGTGTTTTTCTGAAAGTGGCAGTCTAATGTTTTTTTTTTTATCATTTCAGTTATACTTAATCCTGTTCATAATCTGATTTGTTACACAGATTATAACCCTGATGAAAAAAGCGACCTTGACAAAATATGAAAAATTGAGAATAAACTGTCCACTGTCTTTAGTTTATAAAGTTTAATAACTAAAGCTAAAGAGCCCAGATCCCAGCTGTCTTCTGTCTTACCTGTGTCCACGACAGCCACCAGGAAACAAAGCAAAGTTTGGTAAATCCACACGTTTGTCCTCATGGTTGGGTGAAGATGTGGGACAGGTTAGAACCGGCTGGACACGCGCTGTTTGGGTTTTTAAGTCCAGAGAGAGTCTGCTGGTTCTGCTGACAACTCGGCTTGTTCAAGCAGAAGCCACTTTCCCCAAGAAACCACGCGCGTCCTCGGTTCAACCCCTTTTTTACCCAAACTTTGTCCCCCCCACCCCTTCCCTCCCTCAAACGCCTCCCGACCCATCTTCAAATAGCGCCGCTTTTCTCACTGGCGTCACGTTCCGGGGAGCAAACTGCATAACTTCCGGTTCTTCCTTTCAAAATAAAACAAATGGTTTAATTTTTACAGAACCTGTCAGAACCAGTGGACGAAACTCAATAAATGGTAAACAATCATTAGCTGCTACAAATTATATATATTTTTATTTTAGAATATATATATATACATTTTTACATCATGTTAGTAGTTTTATACTTCATATTAAGGTTTGTTTCGAATTTTTATGGTCTTCTGTGTTTGGTATTGTCAGTTGTCCGTTGTTTACTAAATTATTTAGTGTTTATTATTATTGTAAGTAAGTATTGTAAGTGGTAAGTATTGTTTTGTGTGCAGCACTTGACCCAACAGCAGCTGCTTTTAATTGTGTGTAAATGTAAATAAATAAATTAATTAATTTGATTTGATTTTGATTTGAATGTGATCTGTCCTTTTAGCTTAACAGAAACATTAAATGACTACATTGTCCCGACTAACCTGTAAGAAGCAAAAAGTTTACTCACACATTTAGAACTTGTTAATTTCTTTACTTACTTCCTGGACTTTTGCTGCTGGCTGTGGATAAAAGAACCTTCATGACTTAGTAATCTTCATCAAGTAAATGTGCTTGATGTGACTTCACCAAGACCAGACTAGGCACTGTGACTTAACTGGTAGAGATAATGGTGTTGATCTGTGTTGGACTTTTCTGAATCAGGCCGGATCTTCTTGACAAGGTCTTCCTCTGTGTCTCCTAATGGGCCTCCTTTTGGCTCAGTTGAAAAGACAGATGGGATTCTTTACATGGTGCGCCAAAGAGCACTTGGCGTAAAGTATTGATTGCATCCTCAGAGGATTAGCTCGTTGCAGAATTCCTAATGCAGTACCAGAGCAAATGCTCAGACATAATGTATTGACTAAAGCACAGTGAGTGGTCCTAGATGACGCAAGAAAACTGCCAGATCTTGACAATTTATTCTTGCCAACTAAAACAAAGTGACAGAAATCTGCAATACCTTGGTTTTGATAAAGCATCCTTCAACCAGTCAAGCTGACTGAAGTTATGTATTTAAAGTCTACTTGATTTGGAAATATATAGGATGAACTGAAAGCTTTCAGAACCCCTTTAGTTTTCAACATTTGCTATGCTTCAGAATAATCTTTAACAGATTTTTATAATCTATATGTGCTTTAAATGTCATTTTAAAAATACATTTACAAAAAAGTATTGGCATACAGGTACCTGTGGGTCACATCCTGCCAGTGAGCTCAGTCTACTTAGGCTGTGAAAAATCGTTTTTTATATAAATGATATGCATTTCAAGACAACAATCAGATTGTACGCTTGGGACATGTCATCAAACTTGAGTCATATTGGTATAAAATCACAAGAAAACCTATAGCAGAACCCATTTCCATCAGCTGAAATATAAATCAGTAAAACAGAACCATATGCCACAAAACTCAGTAATCCATGGTCAGCCCCCCCCACCCCATTTTCCAATCAGGCCCTTGCCATCTATCCATTTTTGGCAGCATATCTATGGTCAGGTAATAGAGGCAACAGGTCCAGGAGGGAAACCCAGAAATCCTTCTCCCCAGCAGCTCACTCCCAACTCCTCCTGGGTTATCTCAAAGTGTTCTCAGGCCAAACAGGATAGTCCCGACGTCTCCTCCCAGTGATACATGCCTGGAAAACCTGTTGCCTGAACCATCTCATCTAAGTCCTTTTGATCCAGATGAGCAGTGGCTCTACAATGAGCTACTCCCAGATAAACCCAAATAAAGCTTCTCATCTTATTTTAGGCTAAGCCTATTGAGGAAGCTCATCACAGCTGCTTATATCTGGGATCACATTTTACCTCATGACCATAGGCTGAGGGTTGGAATGTAGACAGACCAATAAAACAAGATCTTTGCTTTTTAGTGTTTGATTAGATATAATGACATTAAAATAGATTATTGGCGTTTTAAGATAATGTCCTATTTTGTAGGCTCTAAAGGTCAATTTAGAAGGTCTTTTTACACCAACTAGTCTCCTAACAGTCGCAGCTCAGTAAGATACTGCATTAACTACTATCTTTTGTGACTTTAAGTCATGGGCTGAACTGAAGGGTAAAGGGTTAGGCTGACAATCGGAAATGAAGTTTTGTCATAGTGGTGGGTTAAAGCGGTATTAGCCCCAATTACAAACACATTTTTTAGTTTGAAGTTTTTCCTCCTGTCTCTAAACAGAAAGCTTCAGTTTTCTTAAGGTTTTTTTCTAAATCCAGTCCTAAATTTTTCCTAATATTCTTC
Organism: Millerichthys robustus; assembly: GCA_034783495.1. Taxonomy (NCBI): domain Eukaryota; kingdom Metazoa; phylum Chordata; class Actinopteri; order Cyprinodontiformes; family Rivulidae; genus Millerichthys; species Millerichthys robustus. The sequence goes on from JAVKLF010000053.1 coordinate 6,616,975, forward strand.
ATGCTAAGTGGTTATCTGTCATGAGCATGGAAAATAAAGGTATGAATATTGTTCAGGCTATTGTCTTGTAAAGATTTAAATCTTCTCCCCAGCTGAAGATCTTGAGCACTCTGGAAAAAATTCTCTATCAGAATTGTGCTATACTTTGTAATTTTGTTTTCTTTCCAGACTATTTGAGGTTGCCATCCCTCAGACTTTATATATGATGTGAATGTGATAGGTGCCAGGTTTCCTCAACAAACTGTTAGGATTTGCAGTTTAATCGTTCGGTCCTCACCTCATCGGAATTGTAAATGGATTATGCTCCTTATGATTTTTGGACACATTTCCACAAATTCCTGGCAGGCTGTAATGTAGCTTTAGGTGAAGAATGTCTCCTGTCTGACCACCCATAAAAAGTGGAATGCTGCAAGAATGATCATTTTCTCAGGTTCCTACCTGTCCATAAAATAACTCAGAATCAAACTTCTACCATAACTACTGGTCTTTTGGTTACACGTCAAACGAAAATCTTTGATTTTTCCTATAGGCTTGGCAGTCAGACCTCAGAAAACCATTGGTGGTTCCAAATTACATCCTGTGAGAATCACTGAGGCTACTGCGTTATTTGATTCTTTAAACACTACAAAATGTATCCTTGACCAGATCTGTGTTTTTCTCAACTTTGTGGATTGGTTTCCACTCTGACATATAGGCAGTCAAACATGAGAACTAATGCAGGCAAGTGTGAGACTTTCCAAGTCATGTGTAATAAAATAATTAAGAACAGTTGGATTCCAGTCAAGTTGCAGAAGAATGTCTAGAACTGATAGTGCCTGAATGGGGTGACCATCTGGACTCCACAAGGTAATGCATTGCAGTGGTAAATTTAATGATTATTTCCTGAACATTTCTTAAAATCTATCCTTTAATTCATGAGATAATTTGCAAACACACATTGTCTACCTTTGCCTTTCAGTAGTGGAGAATAATGAGTGTGAAACACACTTGAGCTCTTTGTGTTATGTTGCAAAAACTTGTTGTGTGCCACTGCCTGATTGATGTGCCCACTAATACGACAAACATGAGACTGAATCACAAAGAACCAGTGTGGTGATGCATTGCTGTGCCAAGATCTGTTCTTAAAAGGACTGTTCTCACGTCAGAGACGAAAACTATCTGTCAGGGAGTGAGGGAGTATTTGTCCTGTTCTTCAAATAATCCTCAAAGGAAACTCAGATATGGGAGGAAAAACCGGTGCCAAGTGGAGTCCAACGGAACATTTGAAATCAGCCTCCTAAAAAGCTCAAAATTATTGTATTTGTCTTAAAGGTTAAAGTATAAAGATATGATCTGACAAAGTCTAATATATCACAGAACTATATTATACTTTCATTAAGGGATTTTGCGCTGATAGTATGGTTTTAAAGTACCATAAAAAGGTGCAATAAGGTCACTAAAAAGACAACAATGAGCACCACAGTTTCAGTGTAAATCCCATTTGGGACATTGTACAACAAGAAGTGTGTGTGTTTAAATGGAGCAGCTGTAAATGATCCCACTTTAGGTACTGGAGACTGGGGCTAACCCCTATTTGACAGGAAATCCACACTTCAGCCGTTAACGGGTGGTGGACTTAAAGCCCTCCAGAGAGAGCAGCAGGGGGAAGAAATGGTTTGAGGTAAATGCCAGACACCCGGCCCTCCCTCATTAAGACGCGTGCAGGTCATTTCTGGTTCTCACCCCCCGCCCTTTCTCTGGTTTGCATGCATGTGTGCACAGAAGTGGACGAGCAGGTGTACGGGTGTGTGTGCTGCAATCTGTGACTAAGTCCTAGCAACAGGCATGTATAGCTGCACCACACACATCACACTCGCAACGTCAATCACAGTGTCAGCGCAGAGAAGAAATCCAGACACTAAGCAAGGAAAGAAAAGAAAGAAAAAAAAAAAACTAAATCGGCCTTAGAGCAAGTTTTTGTAGTTTGGTACCTTTTGAGTTGCGCCTCACCCTGTCCCATGTGCTTAACAAGCCTTAGGTAAATAAGTTGGGTTTGACAGCTGATTATGCATCTAGGGACAAGATGTTGGAAGTGTGAGTGTTTTCTTTTGTTAAAATGGAGCACAGAAAAGATATTAACTTCTGATTTATTTATTCATTTCAGGCCTATCGATGAGGATTCAAAAAAGTCAATCACTCTTACAGCATAGTTATTTAGAACATCTGAAGTGGTACACCAGTGATGTATGAGATTGAGGAGTTATCTGATCTAAATACTGGCTAAAGATGTAATCATTTTAATGGACACATAAACATGATTTTTATTTCAATATTTACCAGATTTTCTGATTAATTCTGATCACTGTTCAAATGCAACAATCAAATGTCAAAATACTAATTCTGAGTGATAGTGTGTGAAAAATGTACCTTTGCTTAATCTCCGATTAAATTTTAATGAAACTCTAAGACAATCTATGGGCGTAGAGTTTACATATTTTGGAGTCAATCTAATTCAAGATGGCCACCAGAGCCAACTGACCCGAGGAAACACCAAAATGGTTATAACTCAGCCAATTTTACAGCTATGGAACTGAAATTTGGTGTGAGTGTAACAGAGTATCATTGCTCTCTGACTGCTGACAACCTCTGGTTCCACCACTTTGGCAAAGTCAAGAAAATCATCAATGTGAGGACAGTTTTGAGCTGAGAAAACTAAAAGTTTTTCTCCAGTTATGATTGACATCTTCTCTATGGATGTTTATGGCATCAATAAGTTTTTCCAGATTCAGAACTAATGCTTTGACCTTGTCAAATCTTGTTTGAGAAGGAGTAGCTTGGAATCATGTCCACTTGTTTGGCAGTTATTTGCTCCAACAAATCTGTTTTACTTTAGTTTTCCCAGCTTTAGGCAAATGGCATACATGAACATGTGTGCACACTTCTTTAACTGGCAAAGAGGAGACCTAAGAAATTAACATGTCATTATAAAAAAGCACGAAAATTCTACTTGAAGTGTCTTTCTGAACGTGAGACAACAAATATAATTCTATCTTCAGTCTAATGAACTTCTTTGCACAATAGTACGGGAACTTAATCCAACAAACATTAGGACACCTTTGTTCTGAAACTCATTTTCCCTCTGTACTTTGTGTGTTTTTGATTCAGACTCAAACCTCTCAACAGGAGGTCCAGTCTTGTACAAATTTTATAGAGTAGTTTCAGATGTTCTTTGCTGCAGGGGATATTTTGCTCTATTTTTTCCCTTTTGTTAGATTTACACGAGACTATATGTATGGTTACTTTATCACTTTCAGATTTTTCTTCTTTAGAAACGTTTGAGTAATTTCGGCAATATCATTTGGAATTTCAAACACTTTTTCTTCTTTCAAGCTTCTGAAAACAGTCATTGAATTGATGTTGTCCCAGCAGATAATCCCAGCTCTGCGCTTCAGTGTTAGGACTCTTCAGTGTTTCTTCCTAGTGTCACATCTGAATGACTTAATTTTGGAGTTTAACAAATACCCCTGTCCCATCTGATCAAAAACATGCTTGGAAAAAAAAAAAGTAATTTTAATCATTGAGACCTTAGCCGTAATATTACACAGAGCTATCTTCAGATTTACTCGACTGAACGTGGCTAATAATTTTTCAAGTTCAGTTTTTAAACTCACTTGAGCCTGGAAAGTCTCCCACACATCTATTTCCTGGCTTGTGAGCCACGTTGAGAGGTGTGGACAGGGGAAGTGAGGAGGTGTAGAAGGGACACCCAAGGAGACACGTTGTATTCATCATCAGGTGGATTGAGGGAGGAAAGGAGGCTTTAGAGAGTGTCTCCTCCTGCATCCAAAACCTGTCAGCATTCACAAAATCCAGCCTCATTCTCAGATCTCTGCCAACACATTATTTTTACCCAATGTGATTATCCAGCTCTTTGTTATGAGTTTAATTAACGGCAATATGAACAGTTGTGCGAAATTCAATGAACTAAAAAATAAAATTTTTCAAACAACGAAGACATGACATGCCAACATGTCCCTTTAGAGATCTTTAATTAACCGCTTTTGGTTATAGACACATAGTCGAGTTCTTGGCAGCTGTTCTTTATTCTGATTGTAAAAGACTTTTAAGAAAACTTCTGATTTGTCTACCTTGATCCATGGCTGCACCCCAAGCAGATTCAATCCTCCCAAATGCTAAAGTTTTACCCATATCCTTTAATTAACTTCAGACCACATCTAGCCAAAATAAAATAAGAACATCTCACTGTGCCCCTGCATCCTTCCATTCCTGCACACGAAGAGGGCTAATCACCAGCGTGATCCCCCCCGCCCCCACCACCACACACACACACACACACACACACACACACTTTTCACCTCTGACCCTTCCAACACAAGAACAACAACCTCCCTGCCACACCCCCAACCCCTCAACGCTTTCCTCCAAATTAGAAGGGTGCTTTTCCCCTTGCAGATGACAGATGAGGGGTCAAGGGGTTGTCAGACCCCCTTGCTAGTTTCACCTCGTGCCTACTGAGGGATGAAACAGGAGGACGACCTTGCCTTCGGGAGAGACAAGGGAAAAGGTTTAGAGATGGAAGTCATGGTGACATAGATAGATCACTGTCCGATCATCGAGTAGAACACAAAGGACAACGAGGCTGAGCTGAGTTCGCAGATGGAAACCGAGACCTGCTGGAAGAATTAGGAGGAAGATTTCAACAGGAGAATACTTCTGACAAAAAGGAAAGAGATGAAAGAGAGTGAGCAAACCTCCAAAGACGATACGGCTGTACCTGGAGAGAAATGACAACAGCTGTGGAAAACTTTTAGCGTAAAGGAAGCGAGAGGCTGGTTGAAGAGATGACATGCGAACTGTGGGTTTAAACGATCAAAGAATAAAACAAATCAAACTGAGAGCAAGAAAGGAAAAGGACAGAAAAGGCAGCAATCACTGAGCTGAAATGCTGCTGTGAGCTGCTTTTTTTTCTCCGTCGCGGCAATAAAAGCAGAGCTGCAGTCCAATGAATCAAAGCGTTGGGGGGACTTTTCTCTCTCTCTGCCGTGCGTTATGTCCACTGCTAATGGGCAACAGATGTGGAGGTATTTCACAAGTGTGGCTTTGGAAAACATTCCCGCGTATAAATCCAATTAGGTTGGATCTCAAACACAAGCTGGCTGGTGAGTTGGTGAGCCCAAACATCCAACAGACAACACAATTAAAATAACTAATTTTTCACAGGAGGTAGAGGAAGATGTAGATTTCATTCAGTCTAAATTAGCTACAGAAAACCAAGTTCTAGAATAAGATTTTCATTGTTGGTCATTTTTGTCTGGCTTCAAAGCAATAGAGACAGAGAAACTGTAATAATTTAGGAATTAAAATCAGTGGTTTTTTTTATGGGGATAAGGAAATATGTTAAAACTAAAGATTAAAGATCTGATGGCAAAATTGAGATTTTATCTAATATACAGATACTGAAAGCAAAACTAGATCAACTGATTATTTCAGTTAAAAAAATAGTCAATTTCATAAACTACCTGCTCAGAGAAAAATATTGTGTACTGAATAACAGCACCAACAGAAAGTTAAGTTACACATGTGAGGGTTATAAATTCTGTCTGTTCCAGTTGGGCTTACTAGCTGAGGGTAGAAGTAAAAGTATCATCTTCTACTACCAACGATGAAAACAAAATAAGACAATCTGTATCACAATATAAAATGTAATTAGCTTCAGATCATAGGTAAGAAGTTTGTGATGGCACCAAATTGCCCCATTAATAGTAGCCCTAATGCACACAATATTCTAGAACTTGAATCATTAAAAAGTTTGAGAAATCTAAAATAATTTTTGTGAATATGTAAAACTTTTCATGTTTTATGCCCAAATAAATGCCTTGCATCAACTTGGACTTGGTAAAGCATCATTGCCCGCAGCTAATCCAGCCTACAAACAGAGGGTGGTTTTTTTTTTGTTTACATTTTATCCTCAGTATTTACCTTCATGCATTTTTCACAATTTGTTTCCTGTTTATGGTGCATTACAGCACCGCATACAGGCCTGAATTAGTAAATACAGAGATTTAGGTTGTTCTCTGTGTTTCCATGTGGATAAAGATGATTTTAAAAAATGGTGCGATGTTTATGAGGGTATATTTTTGAATGGAAAAAACAAAATACGTTAAAAAAATCTGTAACCTCTGTAGCCAAGTTTGTCCTTAATAGGTTACATGTTAAACTAATCTGAATAGAAACGGCAACATGCACACAGCTACGACAGGGGTCATGCTGACCTGATGACACTGATGTCATATCAGCAATTTAAACAAAACATCTGAACTGATCTGGAGTCAGCCCTGTGCAGTGGCTGCAGCTCAACCCAACTGCATTATGAGGTATTGCTTCTCTTGTGGCAGCTGCTGCATGCTTGTCTGGCACCTCATTCACTGCTAACTGGCTGCACGTGTGTAAAAAAAAAAAAAAAGGGGGACATGTCCGAATTCATTACATGCACTTTCTGTGCGCACACACACTGAGGTGTAAATGCACACCTCACCCCACACCAAAGACAGACACACGTGCACACACACGCACCCTAATCCCCTGCTTTTAGTGGCACAGCAGGAGTTCAGTGGTCTTGTGTGGCTTTATTAACTAAGGTGGGACAGGGGATGGGGCGGGGTGGGGGTGGGGGGCAGCGAGTGGGGCGTGTGGGGAGTCCCACCAGGTGCTAATAGATTTCCTGCAGCTTTGAAACATTTACTTGCACTGGTGTCCTGGAATGGAGAATGAATGCGTTTCATCTGTGGCAAATTACCTGGACCCAAGTTTGACCCCTCCACCAGAACCCCCCCCCCCCCCCCCCCTCCACACACACACACACACACACACACACACACTAAAGAATGACACACCCTTCAACACCCATTCAGACACCAACTCTAAGTGGGACAAACCTTTGTACACTTTTGACATACCTTTTTTTCAGACCTGACATACAGTTACAGAAACGTCCTCTTCATACATTTGGAAACATGTTTACAG
>JAVKLF010000053.1:6631911-6656748 GCA_034783495.1 Millerichthys robustus
ATAAAAGAATCAGAAGTACATGGTCGTATTATACCAGTGGTTCCAAACCTTTTCCTATTTTTACCCACAAGGTAGTTGTGATAGATTTTCTGAATGTTGCTAATAGAGGTGTACAAATATTACTTATAGGCTAATACCTAACAACTTATCAGCTGTGACATTCACAGAACACAGAATGAAAACAGGGGTCTACATCCATGCTAGGCTAAAGGTCAGTCAATAAAAACTAGATTTATAACATTTTTTAGGCTTTAAAACAAGTCTCTAAAAGGACAGTGTGAAAGACCATTACATTAGATATAAAAAAAAATACAGATGTGATTTGGTTGAAAAAAACTGTGATGAATTAAAGTGTCATGCAAAATTTCAGAAGTTAAATATTAGCTAATGTCATGTTTAACACCAGAATGCCATATCTGAAAATTGTAAAAGTCTGAAAAACAAAATAAAACAGCCCTAAAATGTTCTTCATATTAAGCATAATGTCACAGCTGATAAGATACTACAGTAAATAGTGATCATTTTAAAAATGACTCAACTAACCCAATTAAAAACAAGGGCATCATTGGAGCACAACCCACCATTAAAATCCTTTTTAAATTAATTTGACTCCTGTTTTAGCTTTTTGTCACAGTTATGACAACAATTTATTTGTACAGCAGATTATTGAACTTATTTTTAAGCTCTTTTTGAATTCTGAAGCTCAACTTAGGACCCAATATTTTCTTTTTTATGACCCACAGGAGAGGTTTCGACACCAACGTTGGAAACCACTGTATTTGTGTTTTCAAATGGTTTCAAAACCTTTTGAAATAGGGATGTTGAGTAATTAAAAATAGAACAAAATAGAAGGAGGGTGGGGGGAAGCCCTGTCTTTAATTTCACTGAGCAGCTGCTGTGAACTAAAACATTCTCATTCTCAAAGGTTTGATGTACTTTTTATTTTATATTTCTCTGAAACAGTTTCCTGAACAGCAGGCTGACCTATTTAGCACTCAGACTTTTCCTATGAATCCATGCTGTTGTATTAAAAGCAGCATATATGGTCTGGCTAAAACTCATCACCTAGATGGTAGCATATGTTACTTCACAATCTTTAGATATTGATCAGAAGCAATCCAATTCTTACATTTAGATATGTACTTGTATAACATCATCCAATAAACGTAGTCAGTTAACACTTTTAAAAATTTGAATAATATTTTGCTGAATTTAGTTTTTAGTTGTTATTTTGAAGTAATGCATTTTGTTCTGTTGTAAATGTCACAAAATGGCCTATTTTTTATTTGAGAAGCAGTGTTCTAAACTAAAAAACAAACAAACAAATAAGCTGATTTAAGAGCAAACGTGTCCATTCTTAAATAAAAGATAAATAAAAGTTGCACTTTAAATTGCTGTGTAAGAAGTAGTCATTTCATTTGAAAAGTGACAGCAAAAAAAAAAAAAAAAAAAATCAATTTCTTGAGTCAAATATTCCCAGCACTCTCCAAGTTTCTTGTCTGAAGGCAAACAGCTGAATGTTTTCCTGATGCCTCATTCAAACAACTAATAAATAATAAATTAATAAAACAGTCCACATGGCACAGGAGAATTCGTCCAATGAGCCACGTTGGACACCAGCCAGGTTCATCCTGATTGGTTAATGCTCTCTATGGCAACAAAGATTTCCTTAGAGCGATCCAACAATCAAGGCAGGAATTTCAAACACAGACAACTCCTGAACCGATTGTTCGATCAGCTTTACGGCTAAAACCTACACACATAAACACTGCAGCAGTACAAGGGTTGGCTCTTGAGAATGATTACACTAAACAGAATTTCCACACTGCAAACTGGGTATGTAAATAAAAAGACAGCAGATTGAAGTACAAATATGGTCCTCAGAGACACTAAAAAGGTTCTTGGCGATGTCATCTGAAAGTCAGGCTTATACAAAAGAACCAACAACCCAGCTGAGGCAACTGAACGGTGACAAATGTAATCATTTGGCATCAATGAGAGAAGTCTCAGCCAATTCCTCAATCCAAAAAATAAATATCTAATAACTAAGCACTGCAAGTCATACTAAAGTAAAGTCTACTCTTGCACTGTTTTTGGCAGTGATGAATAAAACCTCTCTGCATTTTTATTAAGTTATGATTTAGTTCTTTTTGACTGTGTAAGGCAGTCTGATACGCTCACTCAATGACATCAAGCTAAATAATGTTTGGAAGTCGCCAAACAAAATTAATCTCTGGCTGGCCGGAACCATTGAATTTATGAGGGATAGTCGAAGAGCATTCTAATGACTCAAACCTTTGCAGATACATTTAGCCACACATACCCTGATCCCATCACTTAGAGAACCCCCAGAAAGTAAAAATAGAAGGAAACTTGTGTGGGTTCTCATCTTTTTCATCTCTTTGTTAGAAGCGCCTTTCGTCAGATGTCGTTTCGATGGCAGCGCCGCATGCTGGTAGCCATGTTAGTTATCAGGAGGGAGTGGTTGTGTAGAACTGGTACATGTTCAGAGGTCATGATGGGATGGCGAGGTGCCTGGAGTCTATCATAACCCACAGGAAGACCACCTGAAGGACCACCATGAGCCAAAGTGAAGGACTCAGGCCGGACACTCCGCCACAGTCAGGGTCCTTCTCCTGCGAATAAGCAAGGTGGGAAAAAAATAAAGCAGAATTAACATTTAATTCAAAAACAAAAGTCAAATTGGTACTTGATTGTTTTAAATGCAGACATGAGAAATTAAAAAACAACACTTTTGTTTCCTTTGGCTCTTTTAAGATGTCATTTCTTGTGTGAAAATGTAAAGCCTGATAAGCCATACAAGACAGTGAAACCAGGCGTTGGCGCAAAGGAAGGATCAAATCAGAAGATAAAAATACAAACATTTGGGTAGAAAACTCAACCATTATATATGATCTGATACTCTTAGCATGTGGAGAATGGGAGGAGGAATGTCTTGATATTTTCTTGGCACGAGGAAATAAAGTTGAAAAGCATTCAAAGAGACGTATGAAAATCTGGATGCAAATGAGAGGTGAGTGATCTGTTTTTGCTGGTGTCTGAATACATCAGAAGTCACCAGAGGCACGGGAGACTCGGTGAACAGAGAATGATGGATGAGGACAGATACAAAGAGCAGGGCTTGAAGTTCAAAGTCAGGTGAGACAGGGAATATGTTGAGGAGAGACAGGCAGAGACAGGGAGGCGAAGTCAGACAGTAGTATAATATAAGAGAGTGGCAGGTGATGAGGACAAGTGTGGGAAAACAATGGAAAGAGACGCGAGGCAGTGGAACAAAGGAGGGATTTCAATGCAAGTGAGGAGAGAAGGTGAGGAAAATTAGCTGAGAATGGAAAGGGGACTTAAAAAAACTTTCAGAATGAATTTAAGATTCGGAATAAAATGGTAATGAGGGAGAGAGCGAGCATTATGAGACTGACCCGAGACAGCACATGAACAGTGGCAGCAGAAACATGAGCAGAGAGGAAGCCAATGGGGAGCCAGAGCTCCTTCGGCACATGGCCTCATCCTAACGGCCAACAGACAAACACAAGGCAGAACAAACAGAAAAGAAGAAGAAGAAAAAAAGTGTCATGCAGCAAACAGTGGATAACATTGACAGGTTAGAAAGCAGATACAAGCAGAAATGTTAGCTCTGATAAAAAAAAAAAGGTGTTCGCTCACAGGACAAGTCAGCGTGTTTGTACATGTTTGTGTGTGCAGACGTAGAGGAGCTTGAAAAAAAAAAAGGCTACAGAATCAAAGCAAACAGAGCTTTCGAGCACCAAGGTTTCACACGCAAATATTCTGTGCAGCTCATGAAGATGTTTGTTTAGCTTGGTGATTCATATTTCAAGGAACCATTTATCTTTGCATGGGAAACCTTCATACGCTCAGCTTTTGAAGGAAAACAAAGAAGAAGTGACATGGAAATGTATTGGCAATGGAAAGGTGCCATGGAGAGGATTATTCGCTGACAACCCTGACCTCTGATTTCCTGCTGTTTAATTTGTCACACTTGTTAGGGTTAGTAGTAAATGTTGATTCAGCATCGTAATCCTACTAGTTTTGTCGGAATACATTTTGCCCATCAAACAACTTCTGCATACTTTGTGCTGTTTAAAACACTCAAATGTCAAAACATTTAGCTCGATCAGAAATAGCATTGCTTTGACTATTAGTATTTGTAATTTTTATATTTTTTGAGTTATTTCTTTCTTTTTCTAATTTTTTAAACCAATATTTACCTCAAATAAATACATTAAGATCTCTTCAGTTTCATTAAAAGCAATATTTTCTATCTCTACTTTGGCATACTTTTTTGTTTTTTGTCTTTTTATTTACTTTTTCACAACAGGTTAAGTTAATTTTACATTCATGCAAATAATTTTCTATGGTTTAGCAAATTTTAGCTGTTCGGTACGGTTTTGCTACTTTAACCGAAATGTTGCTTGGTTAGCTTTTAGTGAAGATTTTCCCGTTTAAACTTGTATTAGAGTGTATTAAAGAAAAACTGTAGAGAGAAAGTGTATTTCATGATTTTCCACAACCAGAAGCATTTGTAAAAAAATACTTACATCCTCGTTTTTATCAAAACAAAATGAGGGTCCTTTCCTGTAGCGAGGCTCAAGAGCCATTTCACAAGGATCAGGCCCATCAGCTGGAAGAGTCGGGTCAGGATCATGACTCAGCTAAAGCATGACTCAACATTTAATATTACCTGCAACAAATAGCCTAATTCAGTTCTTCAGGAGACACTGATTACAGGAAAATCATTACATATAGGAGAAAAATTGGATCTTAGGGAGATTGATTGCATTGCTGAATCTTGGTGAATTGATGAATTCCTCATTGATGTGGCAGACATGTTCCAGGAAGCTTCTCTCCTGTAATTGATGGCAGCTCAGCGTGTTTGAAAGTGCATCATAAGTTTGTTTGTAAGCTGTTCAGCAGACTGATCTCACACAACCCATGTGCTGTACAGATATACAACAACAAATAGCAAGTCTGTGCCAATTTATAAAATGTGGCAAAAAACAACTACCGGTACTAATTAGAATGAGAAAATGAAAAAGTGAGGATTAATGACGATCTTTTTATCGTATCAATTGATGGCTACAGGTCATGATGTCTAAGAGATGCCTGTCAAAGTCCCAAACTTGTAAATTTACTGAATGAAAAGCCCAGATTTTCTGCCACACGACAGGAGTGTTTGGTAAAAGGATACATTGCTGCTCATCCTGTATTAATGGGGGTGAATCACATGTGCCTTTGCTTTCCTCCCTCTCACTAATGATAAAAACCAGGTTTGTCCTGTGCAGCTTTTCTGCATGGTATGTCCTAGAAAAAGGAACACACACACACATACATGAGAAACACATGAGCAGTTTGTTGACCCAAGAGCTGGAGATTCAGTTTCAATTAAAAAAAAAACGCTCACAGGAGATACAGGAAGTTGAATATTTAACCAGAACGCAGACAGAGGAAGACAGTAATCCTAGTTTACTTCTTTTATGTTTTATTAAAAAAGATCTAAAAATACAGAAAGCCTAGAATTCAGTGTTTTAATCTAAGATCATCTTATGATGAGAAGGGACAGAGCTACAGCTGTATTGTTTAAACCTTGTAGAGTGACTATTTCAGATCTCATGCAGAACTGTGAATATGTTAGCGCTCAGAGTATGTATCTTTTAGCTACTGCTACATCAAATTTTAGCTCAATATCTGTAAAGTTGACTTTTTTTGTTTTGGAAAATGCTTAACTTTAGCAACCAACTTGAACGTAGTTGACAGTAAATCAGTTTTAGATGTACATCCAAAGATTTCTTTCTGTAAGTTTTAATAAAATCTGTTCATCTGGGTCATAAGATATTTTGCTAACAGAGGCAGCAAACAATATAGGGTCCAACTAAGATATCTAAAGTAGTATGAACTTCAAACTGCAAAAAGCCATCTTGGTGAATGTTTGTTTCTCATTAATGGAAATTTATCTGAGCAAGTCAGAAGTAAACTGGAGGAGGTCTGTAGGCGTCGTTACCTGCTGTCATTGGAACAGTCGATAATGCCGCTAAAAGACAAGTCATCAGTCTCAAAGTAGTATTGGGTTTGCTCTCTGATGCACACCTCCTTAAATGATTCATCCTCCATTTCAGCTGCAAGAGGACAAGAAATCATTCGTTTCAATATTACTTGATCATGCCTAAACAACTTGAACATACCATGCATTTTTTTTACTCTAAAAAAACTTTGTTTTGTACAAACAGATCCATATGAATATAATTTAATTGTTGCAATAGCTCAACAGAAACACACACTTAAAGTTCATGTTTGTGCCTTAAGTTACTTGATCACTCTTATATATGTAAAAAATTAAATATGATATTTTAGAGCAATATAATTATTTTGGGTATTTTTCTACTTCTATGATAAATCTGAAAATCTGATAATGTTTCAGAATTTATTTATACAGACTGCCTTGTAAATTCTCTACCATATCATTCGCTAGTTCGTAATTCCACAGCGTGCGGGGGAATTTAAAAAGTATTTGTTGGAGTCGCCTTCTTTTGCAGGACCCAAAATCTGAACAAAATGTAATAATTAGAGAGCCTAACGACACATAAAATGTGACAGACGAGAAAACATAATTACAGCATAAAAACATATATTTGTACAAGTTCAGAACACCTCCTTCTAGGAAAATAAAAAAATAAAACATACTTTGTCTGTGTGAGAAATTGAGCGGTCACATTCAATGAAAGGGGCACCAAGAATGTCAAGGAAATATGAATAACTTTGTTATGAAAAACCCAACTACATCCATATGTTCAGAAAAGGTTTGGATTAAAAGAGAACATCTTCATCACAAATCCAGCCTGTCATTTGGCTTTGTTTTCAAGCTGTTGGTGATCTGTATCTTCTAATACCTCATTTGTGTCTTGAGAAGATGGACAGAAATACGCCGCCACATGGGTCTGGTTCACATGTGAAGAATGTGAATTCCACTGAAGAGGAGAGTTCAACTGTTCCTAAAAACATTTGACATCTGTGCGGCGTCTACTGCACCACAATCTGTTCGAAAGCTTCTAAAGCCTTTTTGAATGAACTAAAAATCCAAACGTAATCCCCTGAATGACAGCGTTCAAACTGCACAAAGAGGCGAGAACATTACAAAGCATCAAAACATAGGTGGGAAATAAATGGAAGCTCACCTGCATTCAGAAAACTGGGAAATGTGATGCTGACCAGCAACTGCTGCACAATTGACCTAAAACCAAAACAAATCCCAAAGATTCAAATAATATTTAAAACAACGGTTTAACCCCATCTGTAACTCACAGGCTTAGCTGCATCTTAAATCAATTAAAAAACTAATAATGTGAGTATACAACTACGCTGTGGCCTTCAAATCCACTTTTGCAGGACATACTGTAACACAAGCTGCTGATGACATCAGGACACTGAGACCGAGCATAAATCATCAGAAGATTTTGCGGAATCTTAACCACCTCGGGAACAATTTATCTATTAAACAGATGCTGTACAGTATGGCCATTTGGAGGAGCAAATCCTGGCCTGCTTTTCATTACAAACTGGGTGGAAGAATTTACAGCACTGGCTTCAAAATGTATAAGTTTGTCATTCAGAAAAAAAAAAAGACTCACCAGGTTGCAGCTGTGGCCCACCATCCTAAATTCAGAATATCTGCTATTGTTGGCTGGGAGAGACATAAAACAATGAAGATAAAAACCACATAAGGACAAATCTGTTTGTTTTTACAGAGACTGACCACTGTCCAGTTTCACCAGGCACAAACACCAACAGGATCTGCCAAAGATTTTATTAGTTTCCCTTATCTGAGGGAAATCTGATCAAAATCCTACACAACAGATGCAAGAACAAACATGTAAACAAAGAGTCAGTGAGGAAAAACAAAAGCGGCATAGGATTGGAATAAAACAGCCCAAACATGCTGCTTTAATTATGGTTAGCATGCAAGGGCCTTGATCTCGAGAATCAGAGGTGTATTTTTCTTCTACAGCTGACGAAGAACTGAGTCATCAAGGAGTTTTAACTAACCGTGCTGGCTGCTGACAGGCTCTTTGATCACACAACAACGCAGCTTTTATCCCACCTTCGTCAGTCAATCGTGTTGTACACAAGCAAGTTCAAGTCGGGAAATTACGTGGTTTT
Organism: Millerichthys robustus; assembly: GCA_034783495.1. Lineage (NCBI taxonomy): Eukaryota > Metazoa > Chordata > Actinopteri > Cyprinodontiformes > Rivulidae > Millerichthys > Millerichthys robustus. The sequence goes on from JAVKLF010000053.1 coordinate 6,640,102, forward strand.
TGTCTGTTTATCAGTCAGGGGGTTATGGGTACAAATACTTTGAAATACTTTTGACTTGGTTTTAGGTAAGTGCTTACGTACGTGCGTAATTACAAACCCCGACGGAACAGAATGCAGTGATTTGCAAGTCTCAAATTGTTATATTCAGAATGACACTAAGTTTAAACATTTGATAGGCTTACTAAGTGATAATACAATTTTCTAGGGTTGGGAATACTTTATAGTAGTAAACATGCCACTGTTCTATATTTTTTGGTGCAGTGCTGCCATCCAATTCAAAATTACCCTTTTTTGGACAACTTCTTATTTTCCCCATTTGATGTTTACTGTACGCCATTCAGAAAAAAATATGATTTTAGGATTTATGACATCTGCAAATCATCATTTAATTTCATTTTCTTTACATGTAGGTACATTTACACAGATCTATCAGATGACTGACTCTAATCGGCTGATCGGAGCCATTTCTACTGTATAGCAAACTTCAGCAGCCTCAATTTCTAAATATCAGTATCGGCATAAAAACAAAGTTGCATCGATCAATCTCGATATTTTACACAACAATCTAACTTTTAGAATCACAGTAACACAACATGCTGCTCAAACATTTCAGAGAAATTTGTCGTTTTTGATGTAATCTCTGCAAACAGTCTGCAGCATTTCACTCCAATTTGTAAGTTCTCTAAGAGATGAAAAGCAGAGCTTTTCACATTGCTTAATGTGTTTATAAAGCACATTAGACCACCTAATCTTGTACTCCCACTCCAACACTTTCACCAACCCCTCTGCTTCCCTTCTCATCTGCCTTATCCAGATTTATGATTCTCTGACGAGTGACAAAGTGTGCAGCAGGTACGAGCGCTTAAGACAGCACTAGCATTAATCTGTCAGTTCATACAAGAATGAGTAAACTGCATGATAATAAATGAAAACGTGTGAACATGGCTGTATTTGTGTGTGTGTCTCTGGCTTATGTAACTCACTACGTAGACGGATCGCAGGCCCGCAGCTGCCTTGTTCTCTCTTTTAGGATCACAGAGTGACTGGTAGTCATAGGTACTTTTAGAGATGAACAGGGACGAGTTGACCAAGGCTCTCATCAGAACGGGGTCGACGACACCAAAGAAATGCCCGATCTAAAGTGGGGAGAGAGAAGAAGCATAAAAGTGTGTGTGTGTGTGGCGGGGGGAGGAGATTTTATTTTTCTTCTTTAGAGCACTTTTTCCAGCAGGGTTTAAGGTTCATGACATCGATCTTAAAAAGCAGAAACCTGATTCCAAACAAAAACTGATACATGAAGACTATGTAAATCTGCTTTAAGGCCCAGAGGCAGGATCTACCAGAATGCTCCTGACCTCAAAGCGTCACAATAGAAATGATTTCAGTAAGAAAGCCTCACAGAGATTACTCTAAATCTCCATATGAGCAAAACACTTGCACATCATTAGAATAGGTGAATTGGGTATTTCAGGAGTGCCTAAAGAGTTTGGGTTTCATCCTATAGCCTTTAAGAACAAGCATTGATTGCAAAAATAATTAACTGGGATTTTACAATGAGAAGTGAGGGCGACAGACTAACATACTGTGATTGACAATGTCCATCAGGCAATGAATTTCTGCATTGAGGATGTGTCTTTTCCAAGCGTCTCAGGTGTGTGATGAGTACGAGTGCTTGGAAGTACTCGTGTTTCCAGGTGGGAGTATTCGCATACAACACGTATCTTGTTGCACATGTGCGTGGACTCATGTGTGAGCACTTTAGGAAATGCAAAAGAACATTTTCCTTCCATTTTGTAAGGTCACTGTTAACAAGCGGCCTTCCACATACTCATTCCTCGTGCAAGCCAAACGATGTATAAATCTTCCAATCTATAAGGTAACGAGAGCCGTCTCCTCTTTCCCAGTGCACCAATGCAAATAATGAATTAACAGTCAAAGGCCTGCTGGCTGCAGACTCCCCAAGGTTTCTTTTTTTTTTGGTGGAGTATGAAAAGAAATGAGCTGGGGAGAGAAAGTCATAAAGTGAGAGAGAAACTTCGCTCCTGTTGGAAATATGATTGAGTGTGCACAGTCTTTTACAAACATGGTTGCTGGGTTTTAGTACTCCTGCCAAACATCAGAGGGGGACCCATTTATCCAACGCAGACCCCATGCCTGATTAGGAGAAAATCGGAGCTGCATGAAACTACATTTACTCAGATGAGACCAGGGGCTCACTGTTAGCATTAACCAGGAGACAATGAGAAGGTGGGGTGGAAGTTTTAGTTGTGTGGGTTTGTGGATTAAAGAAATATAAAATGGTGTGCTTTAGTAAGCTTCATAAGTGTTAATTATGTGGTTGCTGATTCAGTAATCACACTTTTGTTTTCCCATTTATAGTCTTGTCTTTAACGTTAAAAAAAACAAAACTATTTCTGCTGACTTGTTGCTATTTTATTCATTCTCATATCAATATTCTTGGGTCAATTTGAGAAGTGTATTATCACGTTCAGTGTTCATAACTTTTGAAATAACAACAACAATAATAATTTATTTTATAACCTGATGCATCTCAATCATCCAGGTAGAAAAATAAGAAAAATATCTATTTTTTGTCTTGTTCTACTTTCTTTTATAGAAATTCAGAGATCTCTTGAAATCTTTCAAAAGTTCTTTAAATTTACTTCAGTCTCCTGCCATTATTTTAACCTTCTTATATTCCTTTAAGCACTTGTCTAGCTAATTTGAGCTCCTTGTTCCAGTCTAGTTAATTTTGTTATGAAGCTATAATTTGGCTAATTTTACCAAGGTGTTTTTCTTATTTTAGCTTTTAATTATCGTGTCAAACAAGATTTTGCTTATTTTAGCTGTTGGTTATATGTATTTCTTGCCAGTTTCACCTTTTAGCTAGGTTTTTACTACTTTAAGCTTTTAAATGCAGTTTTGTCTATGTGGTCCTGTGATGGCTGCATAGTTTCTCCACCACTTCCTCTCTGTTTAGCTAAATTTAACATTTTATTCTTTGCTAAATTTATTTTGCTACAGTTGCCATCTTGAATTGAGTTGACATCAAAATTTAATCAGCTCTAGATTGAAGTGCATTCTTTGATTTTTAATAAACTCCATTCTCTTGTTCGCAATATATTTGGAGAACAGACAAACATGCACACATGTAGGTGATTATATGGTTGCCTGCCTTTCATGGAATTGAGGAATTGAGCAATAGAAATAACAAGCATCCATAACTGCAGTAAAGATCTATTAGACAAGTCTGATTAGATCTAATTTTATTAGGCATCCTGTGCCCTAATCCAGAAATAGATCAAAAGATGCTTTCAGTCCCTGAGGCACAGCTGTGTGCAACATCCTGGCTGCTGACCTGCAGGTCACAATCATTTCTATATCCAAATTAATTTTACTCAGACATGTAAAAACTGTTGATGGCTCTTGATGGACTCAAGAGTGTTTTCCACCTCTGTGCCCAATGAAACACTCTAAATATTTTAAATGCAAAGAATTACCCTGGAAATGTGGTCATCTTGGTTGGACATCACAATAAATCCACCATCATCCAAAATGACACAGTCGATTCTCTGAAAACACACATAAAAAAGAATAAACAGAATTCTCGTGCACATTTTTATTTATATCAAAACAGGAAATAAAAAGTTATGCAAATCTGCGGTACGTTTCCCACCTCGTTATTTCTCGTACAGCCGCATATCTCGTCCTTACACTTCAAAACACACAGGAGAGCAATGATCAAAAGTTAGGAATTGAACTTGAATGGAAGTTTGTTTTTCTGTGTCCCGCTGATTAAATCGACTCACGTTTCTCTTGTGTGTGACGTTGATTAAGATCTCCATCCACGCCTCGATGTCCAACTTCACACCAACCACTGGGGGAGAAAGAGACACACAAATGCCAGACATCCTAGATCATTTGGGCCCTCTGCATCAACTTTACACTCTGAACTTCAAGAATTTAAACTTGGCTAAAGATCACAGGAGGTGGGACGACTTGATCTGTGGTTTGTGTATGTGTGTTTGTGTGTGTATGTCGGAGAGGTGGAAGGAATAAAAAAAAAAAAACGGGGAATGGTGGTTATTAAAAAGAGTCTGTGACAGTGTTTAGTTATACTAACTATGAGGTATAAAGGTTACATAGTGTAGCTGTGTGTCAGTGTGTTTATACAAAGGTGGCAGGATAAGAGACAACTTCAGAGAATATGATTTAAACATGCCAACAGTTCTTTTTACCAGCTGGTTTGAGAGTGATGTCATCTATCTTGAAGTTTACTGCTCTGCTCACAAGGACAGAGTTGTTACTTTCTGTATATAAAAAAAAATACCAAAAGTTTGGGACGTTGTGTAAAGTGTAAATAAAACTGAATGCAACAATTTGCAATGCCCCAATTTTTTTGGAATTGGGAATCTAAAAATATAAAAGCTTTAATAAACTTATAGAAATTACCCTGGTTTTCTGTATCGCTGTAACGTGTTGGAGTAAAAATGTACAGATCGTTGTCCAAACTCCGCTTGTAGAAACTTGACTCGTAAGTTTCTGCTTCTTCTTTCCAGTCAACTCCGGCGCTGTTAAACACACAGCCTATTCATACCAAATTTTCACACAAACAGACCTCATCCCAGACGTCTTTAGCATCTAAAGTAAATCCAGTTGCAATTGTTCTCCTCGTATAGTTAAAGTAAAACAATCACACTCACATATGAATGTGAAACTCATTGGATGAATGGATTATAATTTAACTTTCAGAAGCATAATTTGGATGGATGCCTTTAAGAAATGTTAGGAATTTATTCTTATTTGAAAGTTCATATGCTTAAGCTGAAAGTGTTTTTTTAAACAGTTCTTATTTTTTGCAAGTACAAGATTTCTTCTAAAGAATATGGCAGGAGTAGCAAGATACAAAAACAATGGGAAACGGGCCACTTTGCACCCCAAGAACCCAGCCACTTAACAGTAATGGAAGGATAAATGTTTTATAAAACATAAGGACATACAGCTGCTGCTCTGATCAGACTGATAAACTGTTCTTCAATAAAAAAATAAATACCTCCTAGGGAAGACACGTGTGATTCCTCCATCAGTGGCAACAAATCTGGCTGTAACACCATGCCTGACGAGTGGAGAAAATAAGGCTATAAATCACACGGTAACAAAAATCTGGAATGTGCTTTATAACATTTAGTGGTGATGCTGAAATATTTGGACCGTCTGTATCGCCAAACACCAAGCATAGCTGCTTCACTTACTGAAACTCATTTTTCTTCCAGATCTTAATCAGATCTGAGGTGATGCCAGCATCCAAAAGGAGTCGGTTCACCAGCTCCACATTACCTAAGAAGCAAAACACGATGCAAGTCTCATTAAATTAACCTTTTCAGTAGAATAATTCAAAGTTGCATGGAGGCATTAAAATAGAGAAACCTTTTACAGTTTGTCTTCGTGGGTTATCACTTTTTGTTGAAAGTAAAGCAGTAATAATGATTTTCAATGTGCGTATTTGTGTGTTAACTTTGTCCATAGGGTTTGCAAAATAGCTCATGAGCAATTTGAAGGATTTTTAGAAAACTCTCAAAGTAGTCACTGGATGTGCATCTATAACTGATTAACATTTGCAGTCAACTTGATTCAAGATGGCCACCAAACCTGAGCAATGTTATCAAAAACCAAAGCTGAACTTTAGTGTGGCAGTAGCTGAGAGTCAAGTATTGAAGCCAACCCTGTCTGTTAGCAAAATATCTCAAACCACCGGATGGATTTTAATGAAACTCTAATAAAGCAAATCACTAGATGTACATTTACACATGATCAGCGACTCAAGCCACCACAGTCATGACTCTTGTGGATATAAATGGCTATAACACCACCAATTGAATAGCAATTGAGCTAAAATTTAGTGTGGTCATAGCTGGGAGTCATCACCTACACACACTACAAGCACAACCTATTGTGTAACCAATTTATTCCATTAACAAATAATCTCATCAACAATTGAATTAAAAATGGTGGCCACAGCTAATCAAACTTTTCTTACACAAAAATTACTATAATTTACAAAATATGAGATGAAGTTTAGGTGAGGTGCTACAGGTGTCTAAAAAATAAAACACTTTCATAGACATTCGACAAGATCACATGACAAATATAACAGGCAACCCCCTCTCCCAAATAAAAAAATGACCATTCTGGCCATGCCTGTATCTTTGAACCTGCCGACTTGTTTCAGTTCATAAATGTTGAGGTTCGTTGATACAGCACTACCACCTCCTCCAAGTTTTATGGCACACCACACACATCAGAAAAAAAACAGCTGGTGCAACACTTTAGTTCTTTCTGACCGCACCATCCAACCTTGTGTAGTGGTTTTCATTAAGGACTCTTTATTGAAGGCAGCCCAGGAATTCCTAATGTACTTCTCCGCCACTGCAGTGGCTTCACCATGTAAAGCATGTAACGATGCCTGAGCCACAAATACTCCTGCCTCTCCCCTCTCCTCCTGAGTCTCTGTGGACTCCATTAAACTAGCAGCTAATAACAGTGAAAGTAATATTTCAACCGGGTGAAAAGTTTTATTGGACTGATCGTGTTGAGATGTTTGAAGCAAGTCCTTAAATGCAAACCATCAAATTAAAACAATGGAACGCAATAAAAGAACCCTTTCATAAATGTCCCGGGACTGTTTGCTCAATACGTGCTCACCACACACAAAAATGAGTGATTCATATCAATGCAAAGAACGATAAAGATGTTAATGCACTGGTCAGATGTCAGGGAGAAAGTCCACTTGGCCCCTGATTTGTGTTTTATTGCTCTGCTCATGCTCACGGGTGGACGTGTCCTGCTCTTTTTCACAAACACACAGTAATTGGATGGGGTCGAGCGGCTACAGGAGGGGTGTGGAAGGCATATTGTCGTTGAACAGTGTGTGTGTGTGTGTGTCACATCCAAGCCGACGTGCTTCACACATGTGCAGCCAGGCGTGTGATGGTCAGAGCTTTGGAGTTAGCATCAAATGGGGAACACGAACACAGGGGTTCCACATTACAAAGCTTTGCCTGCTCATGCACATCAAACCATCCAACCAGACCTGTATTTCACCGGACAGAGCGACCTTTGGGAACAAGCTGGCACGCTTCTATTAAGTGCTCAACGCACACCTTAATGCTTAAAGCCAGATGGCTGGGATTTATTCACTTAAAACTGCAAAAGCAAATACTATGAAGCTTTTTAAAAGATTTGTTCTCAAAGTTAGGGACCAGGTCACATCAAGCAGATCAAAGAAAAAAAAGATTAAGATATTATACTTACACATTGGGTTGTTTGGAGTCTTTGTGTCAATATAATTATTAAACTCTTTGAGGAACTCCGTGTTGTTGGAGTTTTTATCAGGTGGCTTTAGGTCCTTACAGTACATCCTGTTGAAAAAAAAAATCAGATTTATAGTTGAGTCAAAGCTAGGGAGACTGGAAATGAAGTACAAGCAACAGGACTAAACTACACGTGAACCTACCTTGGCGCAATGAATGTGTAGCCATATTCATCAAACTTGTCTGCCATCAGGCTCTCAGAAACTGGTAAAATGTTAATAATATAATCAGATTAAATAAGTAGCTGACAGTCAGACTGTATTCAGATGATGCCCCACTGTGCTGAATGTGAATAAAAGCAGCTTTAGAAACAACTAAACTAAGTTGAGTTTATATTTGCTTTTTAACAGTGATCTGGAGATGCAAACAAAAATATATTTTATATTTTTTTGTAATATGTATATTTAATCTGATGTATTTTATAAATTATTATCTTTATTTTGTAGACAAGAGCATGGAGTTGATAGGCAGGAAGTGTGCCATACAAATGAAGTTTGATTTGAAAAGAAAACAACAGTTTTAAAATAAGGCATAAATTACAAAAAACAGAATAAAGTTGGACAGATGTTATGAAGGGCAGACAAGGTTTTTAGATCATAAGGGGAAAAAAATGAAAGTTAAGAAAAAAAAAACTACTTGCCCATTTTCCCTGGAGTAGAAATAATCCCAGAGGAGAGAAAGGGAACAAGTACCAGAATCCCCCAGGGAGGTAAAGACAAGAGGGAGATGAAAGAGAGAGAGGGGTGGGGGTGGGAGGAAAACCACAAAGGTCAAAAGGTGACAATATTTTATTCACAGAATGAGTCCTGAATAGAAATATTGCATTGCAAACAAAAGGTTTCAGATCTTTGGATGTAGATGGTGCTGATGGGGAACACACAGAGAAGGCTTAGTTTGTGGTTAGGAGATGTGTTCCTAGAAGCAGCATTAGCATCCTTTTGATGACGAAATAAATCTAGGCCATTACCAAACCTCTGTGATGTAGTTGCTTTATGTAAAAAATAAAAACCACGGCTCACAACCTTGGTTTGTCCTCCAAAACACATTGCACAGACTAATTACACCGGGCAGCAGAGTTTCTCATGACGACAGCAATTCTTTGGTAGCCATGGTTGGGAAACTCTTTGTGATTGTTCTTCGATATTTGGTCACAAATATCCAGTGATGATGAATGACGGGGAGATATGAGGAGTGAGAAAATGTATTTTCTGTTCTCTCAGGAAGCAAAGTTCATTCAAACTTCGAACAGAGCAGAACTTTAATCAGAGTTACACGGAATCATGACAGCCAAGAACTTTCCCTGACTGAGCAAATTAATGACAAATAGATGTGGGAATTGGGACACGACGTGTTTTCAAGTTCACTTGACACTTACAGAATATTTGCTCTCAGAGAAGGACTAAAAACAGACACACATTTGGGCTTCGGTTTCAGACAAACTACAGGGCTTAACGACATGCTGCGCAAACGTTTTGGTTCAATGCCCACAAATGAGACACAACTGATGATGAAGCACACAGAGGGACGATGAAGAAGAATTCTGTCTTTCATTAGGAGATATTAAACAAGGTTGTAAAAATCAAAGTGAACCAGAGAAAAAATAAATAAAGAGAAAACAAAGACACCAATTTATGCTTTGGGTACAGACTCACAGCTTTCTCCTTTATGGCTTCACCTTTAAGTAATGCAAACATCCTGTTCCTCTGTTCTTCCTGCCACAGTGGGCTAGTGCCAAAACCACATCTGAGGGCCAGTGGAGCACTTGGAGCAGGTGGGGGGGTTAATACATACATGCACTCAGACACACAGACACTGTCTGCAACTCACAGGGGAACCCATCGCATGCGAAGTGATGCCTGTAAGGGCAAATGCCAGCTTGATTCATGTTACCACAATTATCATTATCAATCAGAATCCACTAATTGAAGTAAAAAGAAGAAAAGAAACGAACAATATGTTTGTGAGTCTGTAAAGCCACACAGGGTGAAGCTCCATCCAAAGTCTATGGGAGTTGAGTGATAAAGAAAATAAAAAAACAAGAGGACAGGAGCAGAATACTTGCCCAAAAGTGCTGCAGAAGGTCCAACACACCAGGGATGGTCACAAGTTCATGACAAAAGGAGGATAAAGAAAGTTAAGAGGAAAAAGGGAATTGGAAAGAAAGAGAGACAACAGGGTTACACAATATTTTATTCAAACATATATTGAATAAGAATATTGTATGAAAGCGTTAGACACAAGGGTTTCATTCCACCTGAGATGATTGATCAAATGATGGGAAAAGTTTGGTTTTAAAATGAGTTTATATGGACAGTTCAGAAAGGGAGGTTCTGTGAATAAGTTATGAATAATATTAAACCTGAGAGAGGTTCATCGCTGAATAAATACTTACTGCTAACAGTATAAAAATGAAATTTTACAATAAATAAATGAATAAATAAAACAAATTTCAGGAGAAAGTATCATTAAAACCTGTCTTTTTATTTTGAAAGCAGAGAAGTTAAGAACTTTAGATCCTGAGGTTGAAATCTCCATTCTGTACTGAACTTCTCAGAATGTCACTCTGAGTGAAGATGATATTTCATGACCTGCTAAAGACAGTGAAAAGTCACTTGGAAAGAAAATAAAGGAGGCTAAACAATCTCCAACAAGACCGCTGCTGTCTCGGAACCAATTCAAAATAGATCAGAAAACTGACGAATCCGACGTATCACCCAGATTCTGGAACGACACACGCTGTCATCCAGATGATGTCAAAGCATCTGCTAAAATGTTTTCAAACTAATTTTCTAGTTTGTACTTTAACAATCGAAACAGTGAACCTCAGATCTTTGAGGCCCTTCCAAGTTGTTTAAACTGGCAGCAACTGTAATCAATAAAAAATAAAATCTACGAGGACAGGGAGTGATAAAACATTTCGTAGTCGATGGATCGAGTGAGCTTGAAGTCTCTGCCAACCTTTTTTTTTCTAACATTAGGGGCACAACAATGGTGCCTGACATCCAAACTAGCTGGTGAAGCTGTAAGTTTTGTGGAAGACATTCTAATCAGAGACAGTTACATCTTAACGCAGCAATCAAAAGCCATGAAACAAATCTGAGCGGAGCTGTAAAATTACACTTTTAGAAAAGAGGAACAGACAAACGTAATAGGAGACTTTAGACTGAGACCTCCTGATGCTGAATATATTAGCAAATAGAGCAGAGTGTGAGCATATAAATATTCACTTAGGGACTCGCACACAAAGTATGATGCTATGTTTTATCTGTAATGTGTGGAAAAACTTTAAGCAGGATCTCTACATGAAGCAGGGAGTGATTAGGTTTAGAAATATGGATGTGAATGTGATGTAAAAGGTACAATACAAACATCTAGTGTCATTTCTTTATATTTTGGTTCCAAGAAGCCAGACTGTTTGCGAAGAATCTTGTCTATTACCAAAATATCTCAAACTACTGGTCAAATTTTAATAAAACTTGAAACTTGAAGAAATTTCTCACTTTATGCACATCTACAGCTGGAGTCAACCTGATTCAAGATGGTTGCCACAGCTCATCAGCATCAGGCAACATAAAACGGCTATAAATCAGTTAATGTTATAAACAGAGTTAAACTTTGACGTGGTTGTAGTCTGAGTCTGACATCTTGTGATATTTCATGACATTTTGTATGCTATCTGCAAGGTTTGATCAAAACGGGTACAATCTGTCATTTTTATACATGGGATTATCTTAGTCTAAAAGTCTGGCACGAGAAGTAATAGATTATATAAATTAAAGTTGAATTGTTTTTTTTCACAAATTTCTTGTCCAGTTCTTCTACCTGACATTTTAGAAAGAAATGATTGACTTATTGGAAGCAAATCTTAAAGTTAAGGATGGTTTAAAACGACTGCACAAGATTGTAAGTGAGCGGGAAACCCAAAAATGGCAAAAAATAATTCAGTCCACAGAGAATACAACTTACATTTTGCCTGGGTGATTGTGTCGCCGATGGTTGCACGGATGTAGTGCACGCTGTACTCAGGAAGCACCAGGGCAAGGCTGGTAGAGGATAAATAAGAAAAACAACGGTTTTAGTTAAATATAAATCAGTTACAATTTCAACAAAACCTTTGAAGCATTCATTTTACAGATAATGTCAGACCACCCTGCAGTGTCAAAAAGAAGTAAACACCTTTATGGACATAGTGTCCAAAGTTTGGCAGAGAAAGCACCAGGAGTTTTTCTACCCAATGAATGAAGCTTTGTAAGGACCACTGTCTACAACTGTAAGTTTTTTTATTACTGAAATCATCCTTCATGTTTACACAAGGGGGGATTTCATCATGAACACTTTCAAACTCCAAAACAAATAAGTATAAGAACACGTCATTTAAATTATGTCAGGTATTTGGTGTTTTTCTTTTAGATATTAGATATAAGGATGATTGAGTTCTATGGGAGTTATTTTGTTTCTTCAACTATTGGGTGATGTTGGAGGAAACTCAACTAACACTCAGATTCCAAAATGTAATTGTAACATGTAACATTTTAAATGTAAAGTTCAAAATATTACCTATAATCTGTCCCCTTCACTGGTGCAAAGGTGTACGTCCTCCGACCTTGGTCCATGTAGCGCTGTAAGAACAGTTTCATTGGAACCATTAAAAGCTTATCTCTAAACAAAGTCATCATTATCATAATGAACTCTACAAATAAGTTCACCTCATCTTGAGATTTCACCAGTGTGTCTATAGTGTAACTCCCTGTTTGAGCATCAATCATTTCTTTTCTTATCTGTTGAACAAACACAAACATCATAAACAAATACACAAATCGTACCTTTAGTTTCTGATTTGAGCTCATTCAATGACACAACACAGAGTAAATAATGCTGCAAACCTTCACTTTGACGTCATTCTCAAGCTCGGCATCTAAAAAGTCGAGTGTCACAGGTTCATCAAACTTGGCAGTCTGTAAGAAGGCACATAATTAATCACTACGACATTGTTATGAATCATTATTTGTAGGTGGTGAGTACAAAAGAAAATGACCAGTAAACATCACATATTGATCGTTCTCCAAGAACAGGAATTGTTTTGTAGTCCTAAGGAGGAAACCAATCATGAACCAACTCTGGATCATCTGCAACTAATCCACCTGATACGTAATTTACGAGAAAAGCAGATGTCTTTAAGGTCAGTGAGAATCTTTTGCCAAGTAAACAAACATCATCCTGCAACCAGATGACTAAGGCGGTTTTGGAAAAGAACAAAATAAGCTTAAATATCTGTCAAATGACACAAAAACTAAAAACCATGGCTGGTGGCAGCCATACTGAAGGCAACTGTTGGCTAAAGAACAACTTTAGCTACAGCAAAGCTACAGGCTATAAAAATCTGTGTGCCATCACGTGGAATATTTTTTTGTTGTTTAGAATTTCTTGTTCACACCAAACGACTGTTTTACTAACATTAACAATCAAACAGGGTTGTAGTAACCACCAACCGTTTTCACAGGATTTTTTATGGTTAATTTTATTTTCAAAAGTACAACAAGACTTTTACTTATGACTGCCTAATTTCCAGAATAATCATTGTTTTTATTATCTGTGGTAAAACCGATTTCGATAGAATTCATGATATTCTTGGTCCTCTAACTTGTTACTCTTGCCTCGTTAGAAATATAGGAGTGACTGACCGTACGTTTAAGCAGCTTCTGTTAATAACACTAGTTTAAAGATTTTTGCCAAAGTTAAAGTGCCTGTCATTGACTTTTTGTAACAAAATATGAATGTATTTTTACATACATTGATAACATATTATGAAAAGAATCATGCTGCTGAGATGAACAGTTGTTGAGATATTTGCAGGTGAAGTAACATGAAGTGACGTCAAAGGGGAATGTCTGACCTGAACAAAGCATTGCTACAATGGTTAACAACACAGACTGTAGAGAAGAATCTGAGGTTTCTTTAGATTATTTTGAGTCACTATCAAAGAGAGATGAAGAAGAAGAATGAAGAAGAATTCAAATAATATAGTTTCAATAAACAAAGACCAGGTAGTTCCCTTTCTGAAAGAGTTTCCCTTTATAAGTTATGTGATAAAAAAGGTAAAATTATGTGTATTATACCAAATTTATTTTATGAAAGCATGTTTTCTGTGACTTTTTGTATTTGAAGGATACGAATGTTACAGACTTGGCATGTCCCATCTTCTTTTACTCTAGTTTGAACATATTGTCCATACATGTAGAACATCTCACATAAGTGTCACTCAGTTTTGGCTCCTCTGCAATGGAGGCCTTTCTATTTCAACATTCAGTTAAACATTTTATTCCTTGTTTTTAAAATATTCCAAGGAAATGCTCCAGAACACAGCCGATTAGTTGATCCATCATTCTACAGTCAGAACAGCAACGCCAACATCTCAATGCCTTTGGACGTGATAGATTTAAAAAAATATATATACACACACACATATATATACACACACACACACACACACACACACACACACACACACACATATATATATATATAAGATGGTGACAGAGCTTTTTCAGTGCACTGACCACCAAGCTACCACGGAGTACAATTTGTAATATTCCAGTAAGACAACATGCATTGCTACTATACACTGCATATATTTGGTATTTTGGATGTTCTTGTGGGTGTTTAAAGTCATATAAATTCTCACATCCTGTAAAAGTTCATTACTTTCGATTATTGTTGTATAATTTTCCTTACCGGTGGCTGAAGATTAGGGTGGAGCAACACATATCCATTTGGATCAATAGCAAAGTAATAGCCATTTGGTCCAAACTAAAAAATATAAAAAGGGTTCAGAAAACATTTACTTGACAGATGAAAAGAAAGCTCAGGTACAAACCACTTCATTGTTTTGTGTTGTTTTTCTGTGTTCTTACTGTAAAACGAGGAGTCAGCCTCTTGATGTCTTCCAGGGAGACGTCAATAGCCATAACCCCCAAGATAAGCTGGTTTTGGGACTTCTGTGAGAAATAGAAGGCATAGGAAAAACAGAGAAGGATGTCAGCTGCACAACAAGTAACTCTTCTATTGCTTTTCCTAGATGAGTCAAGTCCCTCTGTGCATTCGGAGTGATTTTAGGCAAATAGTTGCAATAGAAATCTGGACAGTTTCATTCCCAAAAGCTTTATGTGCTGCAATGAGTCACCAACGAGGCATTTCCAGGCTTTGCTCTCAGTCACCCTGGAGGTAGCCCTGAGTCCTTCGAGGTAGACATGTGAACTCATCTTGAAGCATTTAGCTACTGGGCCTTTTTTTCTCCTTACTCTGATCTACAGGACTGATCTGATTTTTGTTGTCCGACATCCTGGATTCTCTATTTCAGGGGAGCTTCAAGGAACCTCTGCATCAACAGAGGATGTAGCCAAAAGCCACAAGAAAGGAGAGGATGAAAGCAATGGATGAGACAATACTCAAGAATATTCATGTTGAATTTTTTTGTGTTTTTTTTTTTTTACTTCTTTGTTTTTTGATCTGGTAAACATTTTGGCATGTCTCTAAACCACAGGTGAAAAGGTTCACATGTCAAAAAAAAAAAAGACAAAATGTAACAAACATACACATTGAGACAAAACAATTAAACTGCAAAAATAAAAATAAATGTGTTATAACAGTGAACATGTTGAAAGCTCAGTGTGTGTAAATAATTTCAACATTATATCCAAGTTACACATTTTCTTTTACAATCTATTTCAACAAAGGTGGCAACTTTTTTTTTTGCATCAAAGCTGATCAGAGTCTTGGGTGAGTCTTTGATGTGGTCAAAAATATTGGCAAATATATTAACATATTTGCTAAAAATTGACCCTTAGACAACCTAAATTTGGCGGATTGCTGCATTAAAGCAACTGGCAGCCTTGTGTTCAGCTTTGAAGTAAAGCATTATACACTGTAAGTCAGTGGTGGCCAATCCTGGTCCCCCAGAGCCGCAATCCTGCATGTTTTAGAGGTTTCTCTGCTCAAACACATCTGATCTGAATGAATGGGTGATTAACAGGCTTCTGCAGAAAGTCAGGAGGTGATTCAGTCAGGCTTGTTGTCCCTGTTGGAACAGGGAAACATAGAAAACATGCAGGACAGCGGCTCTCGAGGACCAGCTGTAAGTGGTTAAACCACCTCTGTCTTCTTTTCAAAAGACAGGATTTACAAAGCCAGTGCTGAAAAATAGTAAAAATACATCAAATAAATAACGAATGCAGATCCAGATACTGTACCTTTGGGCCCGTACTAGTTTTGTTGAAAACTGGCATTGTTCCAGTGATCACGAGACCAAGTTTCTGAAAATTGAAACATACTTTATATTATATTGTAGAAAATTTTATACATTTAGCCATGTGAAATGTTTGTATAATTTATCTGAGAATCAGGAGAATCAGTTAGTGCTGAGAATAACTACTACTAGTAGCTACTACCACACCAACTTTTAGCTCTATTTCTGTAAAATTGGCTTTTGCATTTGCTAAGGTTGCTTAGCTATGGCAGCCATCTTGTATTGGATTGTCTCTAAACTGTAATCAGTTGTAAATGATCACTAAGTGATTACTTCTTGAGAGTTTCATTTTCATTAAATGTTTTGCTATCAAACAAGCACAAGCATGTACAAAATACTCAGTCAGACAAATATTTGTAGAGTTCATGACTTGTGTTGAGGTCAAAATTATAAAGACAAAAAAAAATAGACAACATTAATTTTAGCGCTAACAATGTCAAGATTGTTTCAAAATTTTACAGTGTTTGATGACATCCAAACTTCTTTTATCAGTTCATTTTCTTATCTTCCACATTGCTTGGGAATAAATCCTGACAAGAAGATAAACATTATCAAAGTTTATCTCTTTTTACACAAAATGGAACACAACGGAGCCAAACAGGACAACACGACTGCCAATTTTTAATCGAAAGTAAAGACTTGTCTAAAACATTTTTCGTACAACACAAAACAGATCTGTTCCACTTCCAGTAACAGCGTTATCATCCTTCGGTTTTTATTTGATTAATGTAAAGTGTGACATATGTTAGAGCAGCTAATGTACCAGTGCGTCCATGTAGACATTGGTCCACTGAACTTGCTTGGCCCTCCGGTCAGCTTTGACCATCGGCCGACCCAAAACATCCAAATACTCCTGAAAGAGACAGATTTGATCAAATCACATATTTGGCCACAAGAGGGCGCAAGACGTAATTAGTTAGGAGGCTAGAAGTATTTGTGTGGACAAATAAAAGAAAAAGTGTGTTTTTGAAACTG
>JAVKLF010000053.1:6704378-6714993 GCA_034783495.1 Millerichthys robustus
TCAAGCAAATGAGCTCAGCATGTTGGTCAATGAGGGTCACGACAGGCAAAGTGCTGCTCACCTGCTGTTATCTGAATGGCACAAATAGATTTACAGAGCAAATAGCTGCTCCTCTCAGGTTTCACTGTAACTCACTAAGGCTGATCCTCTTGGGCCTGTTGTTAGGCAGGAATAGGAGCAGCAGGGTCAACAAGAAGAGAAAAATGAGTGTTCAGTTGAGTGGTTTCAATGATATTTTGCTACTCGACAACCACCCAAAAAAGCCATTATCACACTTTTGTCTTTGATGGTGAGCGATAAAAGGGCACCAAGTGTTGTCAAACATCAGACACTTATTAAACCAAAGTAAAAAGGCAACACTCCTAAAAGAGGATTTTCTAAAAAAAAATAAATAAAATGCTTTAAAACCAAAGTAGTTTTTTTTATTTTTTTATTAAAAGTGGTGCTTGGGCTCTCTGTTAAAGGAAAGATGAGAAGTTCAGTTACCTAAGAAAAACTACACCCAGCCCCTGCTCCTCCACGCTGAGAGGAGCCAGTTCAGGTGGTTTGGGCACCTGGTAAGAATGACTCCTGGATGCTACAGACATGTCCAACTGGGAGGAGAACCCAGAAAAGACCCAGGACATACAAAGGAGACCACGTCTCTGGTGGCATGGGAATGCTTTGGAATCCTCCCAGAAGAGGTGGTTGTGTTAAAATATGCCTGGGCTTCCCTGCTCAAGCTGCTGCCCCAACATTTATTATTATTTATTATTATCCAATATTTATTCATTTATTCATTCAGAAAAAACTCCATAAACCAACATTTGTGTGCCATCTCTACCAAAGCATATGGCGCAAACTATGCAGACTTGGGTCATTCAAGAGCCTAACTAAAACCTAAACAACAATAATATGAATATGAATCAAAAGTGGACTATTAAAAAAACTCATCATATAGAAAAATGCATACAGTGGAAACTTTCTTTGAAGACTAAATTTACACAGAGGAATCAGAAATCTTAATGAGTCTCTGAACACACTCTTTTCTCAGGAGTACACAGACAAAAGAAAAAGACCAATCAGAACAAACATTAACATGGATTCAGTATATGTGGGCTTCAAGTTCTTTTAAGGTTGTATGAATATCAGTTATGTAGCTCAATGAGCTTTTGCTTTTACCTGCCGACCATTTAGGTGCAAATTAATGCAGGTTTTGTTTTTATAAGAAGTCAGAGTAAATAAACCAAAGTAACAGTACGTGTGTGTGCGTGTCAGCAGGTGTGGCCCACTATCCTCAACTCCCCAACCTCACCCACCTGTCCAGGGAGTTGCCTAGCTGCCATTGCTTAGCAACCCGTTCACTGTCTCAGTGAGAGCCTACACTGCACATGCAGGTGAGGGACATGATGCAGAAAACACGAGTAAGATTACTTTTGTCTGGACATTTGCAGAGGTGAAAAGAGTTTATGCTTTTATTTTGGTATCTGTATATGTGCTCGTGTGCATTTGTTTGCAAGTGTTTTATTAACCCGTGGAAGGGTTTTAATGAAATTCTCAGAAATAATCCCTAGATGAGGGGTCACCAACATGGTGCCTGAGGGGACCTCTTGAGTCGCAGGTCTCTAGTCCATCACATACACAGACAAAGAGACAAATACATAACTATCCACACTGCAGTCACCCCTACAGTCACACAAAAGAGTCCCAAAAGGGGTTAAAACTGAGAACTCGGGACTAAGATTTTTTTGCTACCACACAAGCTGTGTTCTAATCACTAATTATTATTAATGTTTTATCATATCTGCCAAAGTAATATATCAATAACTATAAGGAGACCTCAACATTAAGATGTAATCAGGCAGTCTATTATCCACATGTATAAATTTATTATTATTATTATTATTTTTATTACTACTACTATTAAAAGGTGAGCCATGCAAATTGATGCTTGTATCAAACAAGTAGTCCTTCGTGTTACTCTGCATCCCCAAAGTAGCTTTCAGTCACAGAAAGTTTGGTGACCCCTGCCCTAGATGTACACCTGCAACTGATTACGGTACCTTTTAGAGTCAACCTAACTTAAGAACCCACCACAGCAAATCAGTCTTAACACAAACACAAATATGGCTGCAATGCTGCCAGATTTACATATATTGAACTAAACATTGTTGCGGTAGTAGCTGAGGTTCATTTCCAACACATTTAATTTGTGATAAAAGATTTGTAGCCACTTTTCTCCACCAATCCTGACTTTTCTGAGAGGACGTTGTGTTGCGAGCATATGGGGAGCAGTCGAAGATGCAGGCCATGATTCAATAAAGAGGAAACATCTGTCAAATCAGAGTCCTGTCTGAAAAGTTGAAATGTTACTGTCATTTCCTGTCACATTATTCACCGCTCTGCATAGCCAGTTGATATGCATCTTGCTGAGCCTTCACAAAAACAAATCGAAATAGATAAATGTAGAAATAAATAAGGCATTCATGCATTTACTCCCCGGACAGACACACACACACACACCCCACCCATCCTCTCCACCCACAGGCTGCCAACCTTCTTTCATTTGTCAACTCTGCTGGGCAAGTGTGTTACCCTGGCAACAAATGATTTCCAAGTTTAAACTTAAATCACCACCATCCCAGCACAGTGTCTTCTTGGCAAAGACGATGAGACATGTGTTCCATCTCTACATGAGCTGACACGGATAGATCCTTCATGGACAACTCCAAAAGTGAAAAACTGTACTTCAGAAAAGTTGGTAAAAAAAAAAAAAGTCATTCAACTAGATGTTTGGATGAAATTTTAAAACAGCTGTCTTGTTAGAGTACAGTAAATTTGAGCATTAAACAACAGTGACATTCAAATTTCCACTGAATTGTTGCACATGAACATAATTCCATCTTGTTAAGTCAGAAAAGAAGACATAATGGGGATGTGTGTGTGATAGGATGTCTCACTCAGGACAGGGGCAGCCTTCGTACCCTCTGTGCGCTGACTGATCACATTACTATCAGTGAAAGCTATTCTGTCAGGACAAGAAGTTGAGGCCAAGAGGAGAAGAGGCGCAGGGTGAGGCAGGCATCAAGTGATGGAAGCTGTCTTTAGGGGGAATATGAATTTATTTGATGTGAGCTTCAGAGGGTTCTTCCTTTTTGCTGCATTGTAGCTGATCCTAAGACAGAGCACTTTGGTTCATCTACTGGAGCCACGTTCCCATTTTGGGGATCAGAGACCTGATTGGTCTGATCTTAACTCTCACAACTTAGTCCATGTTCTGTCTTAAAGGGATAAGTTAGTCATCATCTGTCAAAAAGTTTAAAGTACCTTATCAGCTGTGATTTCAATCAAATAGCACAGAGTTCAGAGAAAAGTGCAGAAGTCTTCAACCAGGCTAAGCCACATCCATGTTGAACAATCTGTTATGATTCAAATGTGTGCTGAGCATAGACTGTATATTTTAAAATGCTATGGGATCCATGCCAATAAGTATATAAATGAATGTTATTTTCAAAAAGCAGAATTTTTTTGTTGTTTTGTGGCTAGACACAAACCTTGAAGTATTTGCATGCAAGTGGACACATCACATGCCTCAGATCAGTTTGATGGGATCCAGACAAGAACAAAAAGATGTTTAAGGGTCTGATTATTCTAAGTACTTAATTTAAAATGATTAAAAAACAAATATATTGAAGATCAGTTATTATAAATGGTCAAAGTTTCTCTCTCAGAAGAACTGGCCACTAAAACGTTAGCATTTGTCCTGTGAAACATCCCATTTAGTCGACTAAGAACTTTATTTCTACGTGATTTTCTGAATAAATGCTAGACTCCTTTATAGAATTGCAAAGAGAGCTAACCTCTGTCTAACCTGGGAGATGATGCAGTCAGTGACGTCGCCTGATGCTGCTCTGCCAGAGATCTGTCTTTTTGATCAACCTCCACACTCTGTGAATCACAGATGCAGTGTGACAGCAGCTCGGTTTAATGCCCCGACCTGACGCAAGACATATCTTTGAAGGTAAAAGAAGGGAACAAACACATCTTTAGAAGCGATAGATCTGAGGGATGCATTACAAACAGAGAGGGAGGAGTCACTGAAAAAAAAATCAGAAATAAAAAATCAACAACAACATAGAACAGAAAATAATGCTGATGGTTCTTTCCTTAAACTGGGAATTTAAAAATAAAATATTAAGCAGGTTGTGGCCTTTATTGCTACATTTGTCTAAACAGCATATAGGTAGATTGAGACAATAAGGCATGAATTTAAGTGAATATGACTTTACAATTTACTTGGTGGCTATTAGAAGTTCAAAATTAGCAATCCTTTATGTTCAACTAAAACACTCATGTTAATCTCTGGTCTCTTTAATGTTCTCCTAAATGACTTGAATTAGTCTCAGTAAGTCAACCATCTTCTTTACTTTTGCTTTTATTTTATATTCATTGGCATACAAAAATCAGGTAGAAAGCTTAAAAGAAAAAAAAAAAATTCTCTACTAAAAAACCCACTAATAGAAAGCTGGTTTATCACTCCCCCTGCAGGGAAAATGTTAGAAATGAAACTTCATTTTGTCTGTGTTGTGCGTGTGTGTTAAAAAAAATTAAAAGAAAGTGTTTAAAACCCATCAGCTACTAAAAACTGTAAAATTCACATAATCTGTGACCATTAGCATGAATATAAAGCTGACAGATTTTTTAAATTTTCATGTTCTTTATTTGTTGTAGGCTATGTCTTCAGGCACACATTTTTAGTTTTAGTAGAAACAATTCAACATTTTGGACAAGGATTCAAAGAATGTCATACGAGAGTTATTTTTCGGGTTAAAATCTTGCAGGATATCTGCTGTTTAAACAGTTTGTTTATAGGTCTTAAACACTAATAGTTTATAGTTAAATATTTAAGAACAATTCAGCCCATTCCTGGCCCTCAAGGGCCACTATCCTGTGTGTTTTTGTTGTTTCCCTGCTCCTCAGCACCAAGGCTTGTGCTGAGTTGTTCATTCATCATTCAAATCAGCTGTCTCACCGGAAACAGCTAGGCCTAAAACAAATAACCTTTACTGAATAAATAAAATTAGCCTATGTTCATTAATGAAATTGTGGCAAATACATTTTAGCTTATATTACATTTAAATGCTGTGCTTTTAAAACGACTAGAAGAAATTAGCTTTAGTTTAAGAATCTGAGAGAATAAGAAATCAACCAAATTCGTGTCTGTAATCCAACTCCCATCGAACTAACCGCTTTTAAACAACCATTCAGGATAGAGAAAACATAAAACTGCCCACTTACCAGGTGATTGTTGTTATATTTAAAATGTAATACAAAAAAGAGCCGTTAACAAATCCTAATTGTCCACTCAATCTAAACAAGCTAATCAGTCGAAACAAGGAACACCTGCTGACCAGAAAAAAAATAAGTCTTCCTAGCACCACCTCCTGGCAATTTTGTGCTACTACATCAGACGTGTGAGGGCACAAATTTAGGCCAAACAACGCGGGAGAAAAGGCCAAAAGAAAAAGAAAAGAGAGAAAGAAATATAAAATTACGTTGCAGTCAAAAATGAGTTATTTCTATTAATATCAATGCACAGAAAACACTTCATTTGTACTGATATTTATTGTTTAGACATGGGGCAATAGCCATTTTTACAGCACATGTTGCATAATTTATCAATACCTCCTGTATACAATCACAAAACCATGACAGTTACTTTTTTCTGTTTACTTACAAGTGAAAAACCAGACAGGTTTTACAAGCATAATCTTTGTACAGTCAGCATACATCATTAAATATTTTCTCTCTTTACGCCCCTCAGCTCTTCCCTACAACGCTTTTTTAATTTTTTTGCTATAAATTGTTCTAAACCTCTTCTCTTTTTTTCTGTAATAATATCTGGACACAAAAATAGTATGAACCACCAACAAAACATGCAACATCCAGTGAGCACATTTGAATTCTCCTGCAACTACTCGAGTTGTTACAATAAAACTTCTTTGTGTTAAGATTGTGGTAAACTCTTGGTGTTCTGTGTGAAGGGGTTGGGTGTCTTTGGGTCCCTATAAGCAGACAACATTTCCTTTTTAAAAATTTCTCTTTGCTGCGTAGTGATGATGAGAGAAACAACTTCCTGTTGCTTCCAGAGCCTCATACCCTCTTTTATTTGTCTGCTTCCCAAACCCCAGCTAAAATAATAATAATAAAAAAATCTATGTATTTACAAGGCTGGAAACAGAGAAACAGCATCTGTGTGAATGAAAATGTATAATTCATTATGATGGATTTGGAATTCCTTAACGGCACATAAAAATGAAGGAATGCATCAGAGTAGATGGCATGCATGACATTTGCATGAAGGCGCTAGGCACATCTACAAAATAAATAAAGAGACAAAGAGACATAAAGTTCTAATCCTTTTTTAAAGTGAGGTTCTTTAGAAAAAATATTAACAACAAATATCTTACCTGTTACCAGATGGAAAAGCTAACGGCTACTTCAAGCTCAGCTAGAACCAAAGTGAACGTTTTGACGTCATTTAACATTTCTGTTCAATTCTAGCTGCTCCGGTTGCTATTTGCACTTGCTAATAACCACAACATTCTCTGTAAACAACCATGTAAAGTGAAATTTCACCACACAAAGGCTAACTGTTAGCTTATTAATCTAGTCAGAACTCCTCAAACTGCTGTAAACCTTTCTACAGAACCTGACTTTAAAATATTTAAACTATCATTTTAAAACTACAGTTGTTTCAGGTACAGCGTTTAGCGATTACGATGACGTATTCATCCTGTGTTTTGGGTGGTTCTTGAAATGCAAACTAGAACCAAAACAGTGTTCAAGGGGGAAGTGAACAGAAGAAGACAGTTCTTTTAGTTTGATTACGAAGCAATGTGGAATTTTTCATGGATGTGTTCAAGGGCCAAAAAGTGAGATCTCTGAGTTTCAGGCCCCCTAATTATTGTAAACAAGTACTACATTGTGTATAAAAGCAAACATTTCAGTTATTCTGTACACTTGATATGTACTGTAAACAAATACAATACAACATATGAAATAGTCTCACAGGCAATAAACGAAGAATTGCGCAGCAATACAAAAATTAAAGGGGAACACCAAACCAAAAAATCATAATAAAGTGGTAACCATTTAGTGGACAATGTACAAAATACAGCAGTGCAAAATAAAGCTCAAAATGATTCTTTTCTGGCGAGTCAAGATGCAGTTACTACTATTTATTATACAGTGGATGTTGCATAGAAATCACTCGAATGTTAAGTGTTGTTTCACTGTTAATTTGGACTGAATATTGAACAAACCAGCAGTACTGTGTCTTGACCCACACATAACACAAGTTTCTCAAGAGACATTGACAATTTCAGGTGTGAGGTGATCAAAAATACGATAAAAACAACAAGAAAAAAAATAACTAAACGATGGAACAGGTCAGCACGCCACCGTCACAGCAAGAATGACACAAGTGCTTTTGTTTGTAGAAAGGTCTTGTTTCACCTCCTTTTATCACGTTGCCTTCTTAAAGAAAACCCTCTACCTTTAGACAGAGGTCAGTTTTACATTCTAAGCGGAAAAAAGTGCAAAATACCACAAAAGCCAACTGCCCTCCCAACAATGAGGCGAGACCGGATGTTGGACTCCTAATGTGTCTGGATCTCACATTAAAAAAAAACAAACAAAAAGGGAAAAAACAGGACATCTCATATAGTCTCATTTGACGGGGCATCATGGGTAATTAAAACTTCTAAGTCACAATCATCAAGACTTGATTGTCTGATAAAGATATCTATATATCTATTTATACTCATGTCCAGCTATGACACTTAACTATATACAAAGTGAACCTTAGAGGTGGAGAACATGTGGCAATGCATGCCAGATAGACTCATGTGCACAATATACGGTGTAGTATCCAGTCTGATATATTTTAATCCTTTATCAAACAATAATTCTGAGTTGAGAAAACCTAATGTAAAAAGGTGAGGTGGAACAGATAAATAACAAAAATAAAGAAATACATGCTTGCTTCAATTTTTTTCCTTTTCCTTGAACTGAAACGCAAGTGTTAGAACAGATGCTGCACTTAACTTTAAGTACCTAAATAATTAAGAATTAAAACGAATGATAGGACTCTGAGCTCATATTACAATACAAAAATAAATAGCCTTCAGTATCACATTCCTAAAATGCTCTATAAATCATTACAACTCTGCAGAACTTATTAAAGCAACGATGAGTGCTGATGTAAAGAATCTTTAACGGTTAAAAACATCTGGATAAATAAATTCCAATCTATAAACACGTCCCTGTGGTAGAACTAAAAGTCCTCCTCTGTGTACGCGACTCTGTGCAAAGCAACGGTGTGCAGTGCATGTATGTATGGTCGTGGATTAATACCTGGTTGATTTGGAGCTCTTGTGTTCTCTGCTCTAGCTTTACTCGCTCTAATGTCCTGTAAACATGTGTTCGTTCCCTGTAAACAACAGAACCTTCAAACTGCGTTGAGAGCTTTGCCCAAAATAATAATGAAAAGAAAAAAGACAGATCTGTTTCCAAATCCCTCTTATTTGAACAAAACAAGCAACAGATAGACCAGTTTTATCAAATGTTGAGCCTAACTACCCTTAGATGTCAGGACCCTCATATCTTTTTGAAATACATTTCTTCTTTCTCCTATGAATGGATCTGAGCGGTGCTGGCCAGCAGCTTGTGCCAGCTCACCACTCGCTTCCGCAAGTCTATTTTGTCCAGCCACACGTAGGCCTCGCCGATCAGGGTCTTCTTCATGAACTTGCCGCCGTTTGAGACGAGGAACAGCTGGTGTGAGAGGAACAGAAGAGGAGATCGAGTTCATGCTCACTTTTTTAGCCCAGCAAGCTTAGCTTCTAACCACGTAGCATAACTTTATCATTTGTTACCTGTAGCGAGTGTCCGGTTGGGTTCATACAGAAGCGGAACGTTTCGTTAAAAGATGGCTCACGATCGTGGCGACACACTCTGGTCTTCTTCTTTATGATCCTTTTTTGGGTGGCAATATTCACCACGTAAAGCTTCACATAAAGGTCTGTGGATGCAGACAAACACTCTCTTAAAACGGATCATCAGGATTTTATGACTTTGAGTGGGTTTTTAGCACATTGTCCAATCCCACTGAAATGATCTGATGCATACAAATACATTTCAATTGTAATTATTGTAAAAACACAGTGGAATCTAAATGGGAAACCAATTTAGATGCTGTAATAAGAGTCAGAAAGATGCAGATACTTGAAGCCATTATGACAATCATGCTCTGATTCATGGTAAGGCAAACCCTTTGCAGCAGAGCTCCTACGATGTTACAGATGGAAGCAAATGCAAATCAAACAGGCAGACTGATTTTTAGAACTGCGTCACATCGATTTGTCAGTTCACTAGGGAGTGTAGTGTTTGTTACCAGGCAGGTGGTCGGGAGTCTTGAACTTGTAGGTGATGTTGCGACACTGAAGAATCTCGAGGACCAGGTGCTCCCCTTCGGTCTTTATCTCCCTCTTTAGCGCAATCTTGATCTCGCCCATCACCTGAGTCTTACCTGAATACACACATGTATTAATTAAATAAGGTTTGACAAACAAAGAATTAGGTCTCTTCTGTCTGTCCCTCTGCTGCCCTCTAGTGGCTTAAAAGGAGTACTAACATGAGTATAATCCAAAAAAACCGAATCAGCAAGTGATCCATTACTTGTTCGACATGAGGGAGGAGAGGTTATGAGTTCTGAATGGTCTCTGGTTGCCTTGACAACAGATTTAAAATGACATTTGGAAAAGCTTGGTCAAGAAGACTTTTTGCAAGAGACAAATCTGGTTTGTGAGCTGAAATTCTAATTTTGTTGGTTTATAGTTTTGCACAGCAGCATTCCACCCACATTCTACAGATAACAACTGTATTACAGAATTAAAGACTTGGTGAAGGTTTAGTTAATGGCTGAGATAAGTGTTGTGTAAAATGATTTATCTGAGCAATGTCGTCTGAAGACATGGAGACTTGAGAGTTCTGAAGTATTGAGTGTAGATAACAACAAACAATAAAAGTGTGGTGTGTGAATAAACCTCCCATCCCCAGGTTTGTTGTATATCAACGAGGCTGAGGAGCTCTTCAAGAGCAATTTTTCCACCTTCGCATTAGTCATACCAATGCACTGAGTCAACAGAAAATTAAATACTTAATTAATAAAAAGCTTTTCTAACTGTTTTACATTTAATATCACTGAGGCAAACCAAGCCTCGCACATATGTAAAGACGACGGCAGTGATTCAGATCAAATTAATGCAAAACATGACACCTCCTCTAACCTTCTGCATCACCGTGTCCCATTGACGATTTAATCACTTCTGTGCCATTTGGGATTTTCCCACTAAAAGAAAGAAAGAAGAACAATATTTGAATGGAAAAAGGGAACACTCTGGGAGTTTGGGCATCAACACCGAACAAAACTCAAGTACAAAATCAAATAAAGAGTTAAAAAATAAAATTAAAATGTATTATTACCAAATTGTAATTCCAGGCCTTACCAATACAATTCAATTGTGATCAAGGATTTTTCAAAAATTTCTACTTTGACCTGAAACACTGTCTG